>VYZU01010967.1:195132-211691 GCA_013401355.1 Ceyx cyanopectus
TGAGCTCTATCTCTAGAATAACAACATAGTCAACCTCTCATTCTATCAGCTGGAGTGACATTCTAGACAGTTAACTAGCTCATCAATACTTATTCTTGTAAAACCTATCTACATCTCACTTAAAACTCAGAACTCTGAACTAATTCAGAGTTTAAGTAAGGTAGCAACATTTTCACATAAGGAAAGGGTGACAAGCTTCTTGCTGTTACATTCAGTTTGAACTGGTTATTGCAGGTGTTGACCTCAGTCTTTTGTTTTTCCTCTGGTTAACAAAGCAGGATGTCAACATGTGTGAGACAGTTCACATTTTTCCAGTCTTACAAGTTAAATTATTACCATAATTGATGAGTTTCTAGTGGCAACAGATGGGAACTTTTGCATGCCAAAATGCAAAAGAGGAAGAGAAAGTTTAAGTGGAACAATAACAAAATCTGTTTAAACAAACACTGTCAAACCCCCTAGCTTTGTAGCTGCAGCTGATTCCATTTCCTCCTATTTCCTTATTCAGGAGAGTAGTCTTATACCATGTTTATATTAGAACTGATCATTTAAACAATTGTTCTGAAGCTAAAGTATGGTAACAGAATTTTGCCCTGTACACAGCTCTCGAGGTGTGATTTTCATGCTTGTGATGACACGAAGTCTGCATCTGCCAAGGGCACACAGTTTGTTATTAGGTGTTTGCAGCTCAGGTTTTACACAAAACCTCCAAAGTGTTTATGCTGTAACTGTAGTCAGAAGTTAAAGTAAACGAGAATACCTTCCCATCCACAAGCTGGCCTGACAGGATGACACAGGCATCATACTCTGGGCAGCTGCCTCCGAAGTATCGCTCTGTGCAAGAACTCCAGCTGCTTGACTTGTGATGTCTTTATAAAGTTGAGTGAACTGATACAGGTTCAATATTCTGGAAGCTTCCACGATGCCAGTTGTTTTATTTATCTTAAGATATAAGAATTGTTTACAGTTACATAGCAGATTTTTACTTGACATAGCTCAAAATTACTTGAATGCAGTGCAATTCTCATGGCAGCAGCAACCCTCCCAAGCACCCATCACTATGGTAGCAAACTGCAGTTTGCTTCAGTAAGAGCTGAGACCTGCAAATACAACTCTTCCCTCACAATCACTATCACAGTCAGGACTACATTTTTCATGCAAGACTGTTACCATCACTGCTCAAATGGATTAATTTGTGAGTAGGGACCTAATGTCTAAAAATCTGGGCTAATCTTAGAACAAAGAAAAAATAGTCATATGATATTTGGACATAAAATAACCTACAATGATGGCTGCCTTAATGCAAACTAAGAGCAAACAGATAATTAGAAACTGTTACTTTCAAACACATTTTGAGAGCTGGCTTGCTTGAAACTGCACGTTATGATAGCTCAGCGGATCCAGGACCATTTAAGGATGTTATTTGATAGGATACAGAGGGAAAAGTCATTAGAAAGAATAAATTCATTAGAAATAAACTTACAAAGTTTTGTAATAGTCTTATTAGGCAGATTTCTAAGGAATTAGAATATATAGTTACATTAGCTTAACTGACAGTGTTTGGAATTGCTGACTAACTTGTGTAACTATGGAACCATATAGTTCCCAGTTTGTTGTACTATTGATTACCATGACTCAACCTCACACAACATCTGAATTGGTAACTAATGGGCTGTAAGAGCTCCACTGGAAGATATCACTCCTTTAGGCTGAGTTATGAAAATGCCTTTGTTAACCTTTGTAGACACTCAGAATTTAGACTTAATTTACCACAATTATCCTTGAATACATCATCTGTATCAAAATACATACTCAAAATACAAATAGAAGTGACAGTCCTCAAATAGTTGTACACAAAACCCCCACCAAATAAAATTTTCAAGTCTTACTTTAGTACATATTATCCGAACCACCACCTTCCAGAAAGCAGAAGAATCAGAACCAGGCTGCACTTCAAATAACAGATGTTTGTCTTGTCCAGAAGCCAATTTTGCTGTACTGAAATAAAGAAACATCACTTTTACCTCACGTGCTAGACATACCTCAGCTGCTGTGGTATTTTTTTATTGTTCACCTATGTGCTCTTTTTCCTTAAAGAGATTTTCTCAACACTGCCCAAAGACACTGGAGAGTGACAACCTTCTCAGCCTGTCATGAAATGCAAACCATACAGCCTGCTCACTGGAAACTGCAATAAGTTTCACAGAATGATGTGCAAGTCTTTTGATCTGGCAGCAGCCAGTGTCCTTTATAGACATTTTAATTTACAAACACTTTCACTGTTTACTACAGCAGTCCTACAATCTTGTGGTCCAACCTAAAAAGGGTTTTTCCTTACCATGTATGTAAAAAAAGCATGCAAGTGCCAACACATGCAGATGAGGTGAATTTTTGTTAGTATGTACTTAAATTATGAAGCAATCACATGAAAGCTTCAGGTGAGTCTGAGATTTGTTTTTTTAATGTAGCACAGACACAAAGGTCTGCTCGGTGAGGATCACAACACACTGTGTTACATTCAGGCTGAAGTAAACAATATAAAGAAATAAAAAAGAACCCCTACACAACAATCTTTTGGAGTTAATTATGGTGAGATATGTTTAGATTCTCAGGGAAAACATAATGTTCTTCACAATCTATTTATGTGCCTACCCAGAACACAGCTATCTCTTCTTGAAGGTCATTCATAAAGCATGACACTCTTACTAAACAATTCCAAACAGAACAGAGTCACATTATAGCTAAAAATCAAACACTACCAAACCCACACACTGCAAGGGCCCTTTCAGCATGTACACCTCATATCATCTTATAACATAAATACTGGGTAAAAATTTCAGCTCTGCTTTTTTGTTCATTTGTTTTTACTGCCAGTGTATCAGTCAAACAGAAGGCAGGATATGAAAAATCTTATTTGTGCAGCATTTCTTGTTTGGGATTATCCTGGTCACCAGTTTCAGAGTAAGGCACTGCATGTCCACAGGGGTGGGAGAGGATCCCAAAGAGCTCTGTCTCAGGTACTACCTTCCTAGTGTAGCTGTACTGTCTTTATGGGGCCAGTGTTGCTGCTTCCTAGCAAAGTGATGGGCAGAGTGGAAGCAGCACTGCATCTTTATAGAAACTTTAAGAACTGAAGGAAACATTTCAAAGGCAGATGGCCAGTTCTGGCTTAGCCAGCACAGGAGCATATACTGAATACAAGGTCTCTATAAAACATGAGGGAAAAAAAAAAAAAGTAGTACACAAAGTAAGGCTTACACATCATTAAGTTCAGCTACTCTTCCCAGAAACTCTTCATACGTTAGGAAACCACTTTCTTGAACCAAAGAGGCATGCTTTGCTACTTTTTCTGGCAACTTGTTAATTACAGTTTGTGTGTGGTTTGAAATCTGTTGACCCATGGTGAAGTTCTTCAGCTCAGTTCCGTAGAAAGAAGTTCTCATTCACTTGGAGAGTCTCTGCTAAAAATATTTTAGAGAGTTACATTTGTGTGTTTTATGAACTCCCTCATTTTCTTTTAGTGTAAGAGTTTAGCTACCCACTAACCAGTCTAATTATTCTGTGGCAACACTATTTGAAGTCAAATCAGTAGCAGGGCAGAACACTTGGAAGAGACTGGAATGTGTCATTAACAACTTAGGAATTCATAGAAAATTTATTATTTTGCTTACTTATATTAAATAGAAATTATTTTTTCCCACAGATTTTTCAGCAACTCAAACACATGTATATAAATACACCCAACTGAATAGAAAATAATATCTTAATATGACAATGGTGATTTATGAGTCTTTGTTTTTCCTAAATGACTGTGTGTGTGAAAACCAGAAGGTCTACAAGTAAGTACATCAACGTATGTCTAAGCACAGACATTAGGAATCAGCTTTCTTACATCAGAGGGGCAGGCCAAGAGAACTCTCACAGCATTCCTAAACTGGTAAGCCAAGGAACCCACCTCAGTATAAAATGGTCTAGAAATCACCCTATCTGCACAAAACACTCAACTTTAGGATGCATTACAGAACTGATTTGCTCAAACGTCTCCAAATTCAACTAGTTTCACCTTTCCTTTACCCAATTAAATAAGACCTTTTTCTCCAAGAAGTCTGCATATAGATCTACCCTATGCCTTCAGTCTTTATCCATTTCCTCCTCCCCTTGATCCCTCTCATTTGCCATTCCCCAAAATTTTCTCTTTGCTCCTTTCTTGAAATAGCAGAGGTGCGCAAATTAATTATGTCTGTACAGAAGTCATCACTCGTAATGCAAACTAGTAGCTTCACACTCTTTTAAGACCTCAACTAGAGGTCTGCATCAGCAAGCTAACTGCAGATTATCAACCTGAAGCTAAATATGGAATAATCTGACACTAGGTGCATTACAAACACCTTATGAGAGACATCACAGAGAAAAATCCTCATCTGGCATGTATGTCTAGCTGCATTTAGGCATAAACCAGCCCAGGAACATGGTCCTCAGCTCTCAAAATCTTACTCCAGTGTAAGAAAAACATGGCACACACAATGGAGTTGATACCAGTGCATTCTACAGACTATTCTGGCATTTTACAAAGGAAAATAAACTGCTTGAATTCGGACCATTTGCCATTCTCAGACGTGTTCCTACTCAAGTGACTTTCCTCCTTCTAAACCACACCCCAATCACCTCCTCTTCTGTTGTCTAGACCTTGGGTTAGGTGAGCACACACCCAGAAGATACATTTGAAGCACCACCTCTCAGCAACGTGCCCTTTCACCCTCAAATACAGCTCAGCCCAACGGGAATCCTCCAGCTACCTGTGTGCGTGTTCCCTCGGGCTGGAATGCAACCTCTCTGACGGAACAGACTGCTGCGTCCGAGCCCACTGAACTAGTAACGCACCGCAGGAAAGCCTAGACAAAGTACCCCTGTGGAGCCGCCTGCAGAAGCGTTTCTTCCCCAGAGCAGCGGTACATTCTCTTTCCCGCTCCTCGGAGGCGGCCGGCGAGGGAGACACGGGAGAGCGCAGCGGCCGCGCCTCAGAGCTCTCAAGGCGACAGGCCGCGCGCGCCAGCCGGACTGCGTCACAGCCGCGCGGAAGGGCAGGGCGGGGCAGGGCANGGCTCGCGAGCGGCGCGGGTCGGTGACGCCAGCGCGCAGGTCGCGGCGTTGCCGGGACGCGGAGCGCGGGACTCCCGGCACTGCTGCCGGGCCAAGGCCGGCCCCGGGTCAGCGCCAACAGCCTTCCCCGCGCTGCACTTTAATGACACATAATGGAGCCCGAGTGCCTGCCTGGGTGGGATCAGCCCAGGACAGCACCCCTTCCCCGAACAGAGCGCCTGGCGCGGGCTGGGAGTTGGCAAGGGTGGAGGGGTGTGGCAAAGGTCAACCTCCCTGACCTGCCAACAAACGAAAAGCCCAACAACCAGAAATGATAACAAGCCCTTTAGGAACAGAAATCCTAGAACATCCTCTGGGTCATCCTGATGTTTGACAGTTCTCGAGTTAGTTTTTGCTTTAAAGAGGAGAACAGGATCAGTATTTCCCCTTCCTGCCCACTTCGGTTCACACGTACTTCCCACGATAAAGGCTCCCCTGTATTCCAGGCAGGGATTGGGCTGGACTGGGAACGTGGCTGTATTTCCTGCAGGCCAAACACCCCTTTCTCCCGAGGTCAACAAACATCTGTGGCCGCAGTGTGGGAATCTGAGTACTGGTCACTGTCAAATGACTAATACAAACTGGTCTCCTGCTAGGTGGAACGAATTATTTTGCCACAACACTTGATCATAATGCAATCTTTGGGACATCAAGGAACTTCATAGCTGTTGAGAATGTCTTGTTAAAAACCAACAAAACAGCAAAACACACCACTTGAGAAATATCAGAGACATAACAAAGAATTTATCTGAAGACTCTGCAACTATCAGTTAAGGGTTGGTATTTTTGACACTTTCTGTCTAGAACTTAAATGTTTCCTGTTTGCCCTGAAGGGGTACATCCCTTGCAATTCTATTCAACATTGGCAAGAACATTTTGTACTTTCAAATTCAAATGTGACAGATTGATGATCCTTATCTGCAGCCGATTCCCGACCAGCACTCGGTGACTAGCACTCAGAGCCACCTTCCATTACACACAGAGCAGTGATGGGCCCCTTTGCAAGGAGGAGTGGCTCAAACTGTGGCCAGGTGTCAGTGCGAGCTCAGGGGGAAAGCCGCCTTGCCCAGAGGGGTCCCTGCATTAGGCCTTGTGTCTATCAGAGGAATGAACTACTTAGCTGAGCGGGAAGGCTGTATCTAGTGCTTTCCTCTGCTGCTCACTGCTGGAATTCTGCTGATGGCCATCTGGAACTAGCACTCTTTAGAGCTGTTCTGAATCCTCCTGCCTTTCTGCAGTAGTGTAGCTTTAATGACAGGGGTGGACTGCAAATCAACACAGGCCAGACTCCTGGAGCCATGAAATACTTCAGAACTATCAAAAAACCAAAAACCAACAGAGGGAATCTCTACATATGCTATTAGCAATACTCTGTAACTCACAATCTAGCTATTAGCAACACTCTGTAACTCACAATCTAGTGGGAGCTGTAACTAGTGTGCAAGTTTTAGATTNCGCGGCCGTCGCGCCCGCTGCTACCCGCCGCTCGACCCGTACCGCCCCAACGGCCACCCATGTCCTGACCCCGGCCCCCCCGAGGGACCGCGGGCGAAGAGCCCTGCCGGCAACCTCACCCCAGCGCCCCGGCATCCTGCTCGCCGCCGCCCGACGGGGCTCGGCGCGCAGCCGCTTCCCCGCGCGCCCCGGCCGTCGGCGAGCGGCGCAGGCGCGGGGGNAGCCCTTTAGGAACAGAAATCCTAGAACATCCTCTGGGTCATCCTGATGTTTGACAGTTCTCGAGTTAGTTTTTGCTTTAAAGAGGAGAACAGGATCAGTATTTCCCCTTCCTGCCCACTTCGGTTCACACGTACTTCCCACGATAAAGGCTCCCCTGTATTCCAGGCAGGGATTGGGCTGGACTGGGAACGTGGCTGTATTTCCTGCAGGCCAAACACCCCTTTCTCCCGAGGTCAACAAACATCTGTGGCCGCAGTGTGGGAATCTGAGTACTGGTCACTGTCAAATGACTAATACAAACTGGTCTCCTGCTAGGTGGAACGAATTATTTTGCCACAACACTTGATCATAATGCAATCTTTGGGACATCAAGGAACTTCATAGCTGTTGAGAATGTCTTGTTAAAAACCAACAAAACAGCAAAACACACCACTTGAGAAATATCAGAGACATAACAAAGAATTTATCTGAAGACTCTGCAACTATCAGTTAAGGGTTGGTATTTTTGACACTTTCTGTCTAGAACTTAAATGTTTCCTGTTTACCCTGAAGGGGTACATCCCTTGCAATTCTATTCAACATTGGCAAGAACATTTTGTACTTTCAAATTCAAATGTGACAGATTGATGATCCTTATCTGCAGCCGATTCCCGACCAGCACTCGGTGACTAGCACTCAGAGCCACCTTCCATTACACACAGAGCAGTGATGGGCCCCTTTGCAAGGAGGAGTGGCTCAAACTGTGGCCAGGTGTCAGTGCGAGCTCAGGGGGAAAGCCGCCTTGCCCAGAGGGGTCCCTGCATTAGGCCTTGTGTCTATCAGAGGAATGAACTACTTAGCTGAGCGGGAAGGCTGTATCTAGTGCTTTCCTCTGCTGCTCACTGCTGGAATTCTGCTGATGGCCATCTGGAACTAGCACTCTTTAGAGCTGTTCTGAATCCTCCTGCCTTTCTGCAGTAGTGTAGCTTTAATGACAGGGGTGGACTGCAAATCAACACAGGCCAGACTCCTGGAGCCATGAAATACTTCAGAACTATCAAAAAACCAAAAACCAACAGAGGGAATCTCTACATATGCTATTAGCAATACTCTGTAACTCACAATCTAGCTATTAGCAACACTCTGTAACTCACAATCTAGTGGGAGCTGTAACTAGTGTGCAAGTTTTAGATTTGTCATTCAGAAATAGAAAAGTTCATAACACAGTATCCTAGAAAACATAGGTGAGCAGCTCTATTGCTATTTTATTTAAGATTATGTTTTCCAAGCTGCTTGATGTAAAAAGAAACTTCCTTTGCTGTAACAACCTCCACATATAAAAATAAGTTATCCAAATAATTTATGCAATAAAATGTTTGGTGAATTGCCAGCATTATTCTTTTATCACAACTAATTACTTCTGTAACAGTAAGGTTATATGAACTTTTTACTGTGATGCAGGTTTCATTCGAATAAATTGTCCAGACAAAACATATCTACTATGCTTTATTATTTTTATGAAGTACTGTAAACGTCCCATACCATTGGAGTTCTTTACTATGAAAGCCACACAAATATACACAAAAGACCTTAAATATCATGTTGAGATGCAGTTTGAGGTGTTTTGATTGGGTTTTTTTCCCTGCCAAATACCCAATGCAGAAGAATGATACAGGTTTTAATAAATAAAAGAGTAAATGATATGATGAAGATATCTAAGAAAGTTATTCACTGATGTATATGTACAATCCACAGCATCTTTGTACCCTTCTTGGGTATTTGAATGGCAGTGGGTTGATCCTTTGATTTTTCACTCACTTGTAAACAGACCTTTTTTCTTCTGTTTGTAAACAGACTTGTGAAAACACTATGCAATTACTCCATGGAAATAAGCTAATCTACATCAGAAGAGCTATGGTATCATTTTGGTTTAGACAATAAGTTAGCAGACATTCACCAGACAGATTTTAAAAAACTATATTTTTTTCATATTGATCTGAATTCAGTGCAAATAGGTGACATACTGCATGTGGTTAATAGCATATTCCTAACTATTTTATTAAAAATTTAAAATGAGCTGTAATGTGTATTTTAAAATTTCAATTAAGATATGTTCTTCTGCAAGATTATTTATAGCTAAAGATGTAATTATTAAAAAATGAGTTTTCATATGTTAAGATAGAGAAAATATTAATTCATGAGTATTTACAATCACCCATGTTGAAAAGCATTGCTAAGTTCTGTGTGATTTGTTTTATATTTCTATCAAGAAGTGGACATTCTTACACTTCTGCTTCTAGACATTTTACTGCATTCTCAGGCTTGGTTTTAGACTCTTCTACCTTTTCTCCATTATTCTTTGTTTCCTTCTCAGGTGTTTTGTCATTTGACTTGGCGTCCTTGAGTGCAGTTGTTTCAACCATTTCTTTTTGCTGATTCATCTTTGAAAATGGGAAGGGTTTCTTGTACCTTTAAAAGCAAAAAGGCTAGTAAAACAGAAACACTGGCATAGTTTGGCAGTATCACTCAAAAATAAAGTGAAAAATACCTAGAATTAACTTTCTTTGCCATACTCAAGCAAAAAATCTCACAGAGAATAGTGGCATGCTAGATCACTGTGCTTTTTCAAGCAGTGTGCTTTTTATGTATTTATTTTTTAACAATGTACATTCAGGATTCATGGTACATGATGATAAAGCTCTCTGGGCTGGGATGTGAGAAATGCACACAGCTTTCATATATGATACACTGTGTTGGAAATCTTGAAGATCTTGAAAATATTATTATTTTTTTTTCTTGAACACATAGTTCAAGAATTAAAAAAAAAACAAAAACGTTAAGACACAGAAAGAAACAAAACTATATAAACAGGTTTATATGCAAACAAATGCACACTTCAGTGTTGCTGTTTTGTCACACTTGGAAACGTTTCACACTAGGCATGAGGCACTACATCAAAAATAAGCAATATTTGTCCTTTGTTCCTTTTCTAAAGCAATAGCAAGAACGGAGTTTAAGATTTTGTTCTTTGTGTAACACTTTTGTTCTTTGTGGAAAAGAATGAAAAATGTGGAAAAGAAAGAAAAAGTTGGAAAAGAAAAAAGGGAAAAGGAAAAGATAAAAAGAAAGATAAAAATTAAAAATCCAACTTACTTTTTGATATAACAGACTGCTAGAACAACTGAAATAATGAAGAAGGTGACTGCCAGCACAAGAAGTGCAGTGGGGATACCTAGAGATAAAAGTGAGGTCAGCATAGTGTTGTTACATGTTTCTAACTCTGACTTCCTAAAGGCTCAGGAGCAGAAATCCAGATTCTTCTCCAAACAGCCAAGTGTAAGAGGTGCATACACATCAACTCAAGGACAGAGGTAGTAGGAACTTCAAAAGGTTAGCTACTCCTGCTCATTTTTTGAAGAAAGACAAAACCAGGAATTCAGGGAACCCCTGGCAGTTGTTGGTCTATCATTGGAGGAGATTTATCACACCTTTGTGATTAACTACTCCTATAGTAAGAATGCTTTTTCTCATGGTTAGTCTGTTCCTCAGTTGCTGTGTATTTGGATCACTTATTCACGGCTCATATCTTGACAACACCTTCATATTTGGAGAACAGTTGTTAAAACTTTCTTGGCTTCTTTTGTTTTTAGGAGCCTGCTGAGTTTTTCATTACTCTGAGCACATCACGTTTGCTAAGACTCTCAGAGATTAATTGAACCCAAATCACATGAACCAGGAAGAACTTCCACTATTTTATATGAAAACATTATAAACAAGTGTAAAATAAGATCTCTCTTCTAATACTGAATTCTTTTTAAATCCTCTCTTTTGCAGAACCAGAACACTCCTTTCCATTTTCAACAATATCAGAACAGATGCTAGAATACCAAACAAAAATGACAGTGAACAGTTGCACTACTGACAAGTATCTACATAACAGCTATTCTGATTAAACAGCTACCATATATGGCCTTTACCTCCAAAGACAACGGCATCATTCTTAAAGGCAGCTCTGGAGCTAGGAGAGGCAGGCAGGGTGTACTCAGCTGGCAGTTCCGTGCTGCTCCCCTCTGTTGGCGCTAGAGTCTCGGTTACACAGATCACACGGAATTTTCTGCTTCTCAGGGACTGTTGTGACTCGGTCCCGTTGGGCACTGCTGTGATGTTCTCAGTCCACTCAGAGCCCGAAGATGCAGTCAGGTCTGTTGGTGCAGCTGATGAAGGTACTATGGTTGTCGTTGGATCTGGTTTACAGGAGTTAATGCGAACATCTGCAGCGGGGAATGGAAATAGACAAGAGTTGTGTTGGATGTTAGTGTTGTACTTACTGCACATGTTTTTATTGAAATTGTTCCTCAATCATTCCCTCTGGAAATTATTATTTGCTTATTCACAAAAGCCTTGCCCCAAACAAGCCTGCCTATTTCAAATATGTGGCTACAGCCTAGATTACACACTTTTTATCGCTGCTTTATTAAGCAAGCATGGTGCTTATTTTATAACTGTATACCAATGACAAAATTCCTCCTGAAAACTACATAAAATAATAATGCATACTAAAAAGAATAATATGACTTCCTACAGAGCAAGAGACTTAACCACAGAACCAAGATTCAAAAACATTTCTGTTATGCATATGTTCAAAACATGCATGTACTGTTGATGCTTAGAACACTATGATGTCCTGGGAACAAAAGTAGCCCATAAAACTTCAGCAAAAGCAGATACCAGTGTGAGATAAAGTGACAGGATTCTAATGGGACTAGAAAGAAACAAACTTCGGGCAGAAATTCTTTTAAATGTAGTGCATGTTGTCTATATAAAAATGTGGGTGCAAGTGGACTTTTCTATGTAAATGGAAAGCTGTGTTTTAAATCAGGCTCACATGAAAATATGAAAATTCTTCTAGTGCACTTCTGTATTCTGTGAAGCTATGGAAATTTCACTAAAGTGACACACAGACTATAACATACATAACAGGGAAATGACATATGTACTGCTCTCCAAAGGCACCCTCATGGGAAGTCTGATGACGCAGTTACATTCACAGAATAAAAAGCTAAATGGCAGGGCCTTTTACTTTTTCCACTACAGCTTACAAGTGATTTTGGCATTTCCTTGGCACAAAGACAACTGACAGAATAAACTGCCAAATACTTTGGTTAAAAAATGCCTAGAACAGACAACAGTGTGGCAGTTAGGATAAAAAGATGTAGAATCACCCTATGTTAAATATACATTGTTATTCTCTACCCATTCAGCAAGTTTAACTTTCTTCACATACTGTAGCAGTATGTAATTTAAAAAATTATTATTATTTAAAGCTAAACAAAGCAAATAATTCAGAATTACTTGCTACCTCCTTAGCATAACCCAACCTACCCAACATTTCAAACCCTGGAACACCATGTTGCATAGGAACAAGAAATTCATTGGCAAGGGCTACTGACTGATTAGAAATAATTTATTGATCCTATACATGTACTAATTTTTGGGATAGTTGTACCATAATAATCACAAATACTGGATGCTAGCAGGAAAACAATGCCTCTGGGTAAATACTTATTTTTAGTTAATACCACAGAAATCATTAAGAAACAATAATGATCTATTGTGCTGAGACAATCTATCAAAGCCCAAGTTCCACTGTTGTGTCTTCAGTCTGGGTATAGACAGTCAAGAATGAGGGGAAGGACAGGTCTTTTCACACATTGGATGATGCCCGTTAAAGGGCATTGTATTGACACTATAGAATGGTAAAAGCAACTCTTCTGCAAGAGCTCTCATGGCAGCACCAGATTATTACTTGGATTAACTGAATTGACCTCTTGTGTTATGTGGAAGATTTTTTTCACCTACAGAGCAAAGTACAGCTTGACAACATTTGACACTGGGTGAAGGGCCAAAAATTTATAATAACTTATGTTTTTTTTCATGCAGATAGTAAAAAAGTAATAAAACCCAAGCCAAAACACACACAAAAACGTAGCTGTCATGCTTACATACCTGAAGAATTGAAGCAGTAAACCTTAAATGTTTTGAAGGGTTCTGCATACCACAGCACTAGTCCAACATTGCCCTTACCACATTTCTTGTTGGATGTTATCCGAGGAATGACCACCAATCCATCTTTCACCCAGCCAAAGCTAGAATAAAAAGCATCAATCTTTTTAATATTTGATTTATCACCAGCCTCAAAGGCATGTAAAGATGGTAGCTGAAAGAAATGAGGCACTACCTGATGCCACATACCTGCATGTTTCAAAGCCATGTTTCAAAGCCTTTTCAACCTGGTCTTTACTTGCCAGTTGTAGATGCAGTTGATTACAGGCATTACTTGCTTCTGAGAAATTAACTTTCTCCTCCAGATAAATTCCTACACCTGTGATCCTGCAAGTTGAAAGAATGGAACCTGTAATTTAGATATAAATATTCAAGGTTAGAATTTGAATATTAACATTTATTCCTCATGAAGAATTTAAGATCACATTAAACTGTATTGACCATGGTTAAAAGCTTCTAAGCTTGAGGATAGTAGAAAACTGATTTCTAACAAAAATTGTTAACACAGTAGTCTAGAATTTCAAGAGGGTGGTTTGGCTGTTATTAAACTAAACACATATACAGTTGGCATTAGAGTCATTGACCTGGAATAATTTTCTAAAGACATTTCAATGTTTCATTGCAAAAAATTTAGACAAGCAACAGCCACGGGTCTTACTTTCTTGCTCAATATGCTTTTCATACTGTGCTCCCCAGGTCTGCACACTAATGCATACTGCATAAGCTGTGCATTGCAATACAGGCAATCAGATCCACCACTTGACTTCTTAGCAATAGATTAAATGGAAAGATAGAACTAGCAGCCAAGCCCCTTCTGTGATGAGAAGGGGTTAAAAACATGGCTAAGCTTGTGTGGAGTGCTAAAATAAAGGGAGGTTTTTCACTCCTGCTCCCACTGGGTGTGGGGGTGTTGAAAATGGCTTCTGGTAAGAGATGCACCTCTGTCATCCTCAGATTTAGTTTAATTGGACTTAAGAATAGTCGCTGAATTAGGTGGATTTATCACAACAGTGATGGAGGCTGTGGCCTCCCATTAACATTTCCTGGTATTATGTAGACCCAGTCCCATTTCAGGTGAGCCACTGAACACTTGAGCAGTCCCCAGAGCCAAATCATGGCTGCATCCAGCCCTGACATGAACACCAAACCATCCCAAATATATCACATGAATGCAGAGAAGCCCTGTTGCTCAGTGAAGATGCATGTGTATTATCTTGAGTCTATTCAGGTTGGCCCAGTGTGAAGATGATTCACCCTGATAAATTCCTTCCTTTCAGCCAGCCTATCTTCTTGAATCTCTTCTACAATGTCTTCAGTTTGGTCAAAGTACTTCTGTGTCACAAGAGGCCAAACACTGAAACAGGCTTCCTAAAGAGGTGATTGATACCCCAGCCTGTCAGTGTTTGACATTCTTCACCTTTTGGTTAGCTCTGATACGATCAAGCAGTTGTAATTAGATGATCACTATGGGTTCCTTCCAGCTGAAATATTCTATTCCATTCACTCCCATTCTCTTCTCTCCTATTCCCTTACCATTCTATTCTCTTCTACTCTCTATTTTATTCTCCTCTCCCTCTTCTCTTCTCTTCTCTTCTCTTCTCTTCTCTTCTCTTCTCTTCTCTTCTCTTCTCTTCTCTTCTCTTCTCTTCTCTTTTCTTCTCTTTTTTTCTCTTTTCTTCTCTTTTCTTCTCTTTTCTTTTTTTTTCTTCTTCCTTNCTTCTCTTCTCTTCTCTCTTCTACTCTACTCTACTCTCACATTCTCTCCCAGGTGCTCTAGTGTTTTCTTGATTCCCTTTTGACAACAGGCAACTCTTTCAGTCCTCTTGAGAATTGCATAGAGTCCATGCTATGGCCATCCTGGAGACAAGGCCACCTACAATCTTAAGTCCAGAGTCCATCTGTGAAGCCCAGTCAGTAAGTCTCTACAGGAGGGGACATCACATCCTACAACACAACTCGAACACACTGCTGGAGATCAGCCCTGAGCTTCACTGGAGCTCTGGGACCAATGAACAGAGGGTACAGGAGTAGGCACCCCAGGGGAGGCTTGGAGGGGATCTGAGGGGTGTCATAACAGCTGGAAGGAATAGTCTTCAGACTCAAACTCTCCATTTCCCCAGTGACAGTTATTTGCTGGTTGGGATTGCTGGAGGTCTGACTACTGTTCATAGCTACTTCAGTCCTGAAGAATTTCAACAGGAGTTGAGTTGAGAATTCAATTCACTCAGCCTGGCTTTCTTCAAAAGCCTTTCAGCACATAAGAAATCATCTGTCTGCCACACGTGTGCATGCTCTTTTACATAGGTAGAACATTTTGCACTGTAATTTGCAAGCAGTAAATCTGCAAACATCTGGTGGACACTGAATATCTGCAGATAGCCTGGTAGTTATTGCAGTTAGAATAGAGTGCATCAAGTTGATCATAGAATTTGAAGACGACTTTCAAATTTCACTAATATATAGGAGAAAGAGGTATTATATAACCCTGAATGAAAAAATAAGTTTGTATAAAAACGAGAGAGGAGGGTTTTCTAAGAATTACGAAATAAGGTTGATGTTGGCAATTCCCTGTTATTTTTTTTCAAACAGATAGTTGATACAAATTAGGAGCATTTGCACTGTACTAACTGCAGACAAATATGACTGCCCCACAGATGAACTGAGACCCCTGCCACACAGTTCTTTCAGTGTCACAATATTGCCCAGCTAGAGGACACTTTGCATTAGAGGTGGCACTTTATCACAGACAGACTGAACCAGTTTCATGTGTGTTTTGCTCTCTGAGGATTGTACACAACTGTTTGCTGGGATAGTTTAAATAAGAGGAAATAAAATTGCATTTCAATAAATCTGAATTAAATCCTAAAAGCAATACCACCAGATCTTTAAAACATGTAATTCTATATAGCATTTAGACAGCAATTAAATTAGAATAACAAAGACAGCTCCCCTAAATGCTAGAGCAGTTTTCATTGCATTGTGTACTCAAACCTCTACAGTTCCCTACCCCAGAAACACAGTTACATACACTCCCTTCACCCATTTTTCTTTGCAAATCTAGATTTTTTCTTTTCCCAAGTACTTTACTGTTCAAATAGGAGACTTTAAAAAGTGGAATGTTACATACCTGTGATAAAGTAATTTTGAGCCATGAATGTCATAACCCAGACAAAACACACTGCTGAGGTACCTCCAAAGTAAATTGCCATTGCCACCAACTTGGAAAATTAAGAAATTCAAGGTGATTTGTCTCCCCTGTTAATAAAAGGTAAGGCACTGGATGCTGTCAGACTACTTTTGAGATGACTTTTCAAAAGCACCTTCAGCTGTCACTGCACTGCTTCATAGAAAGAATGTCTGAGCAAATGTGTTGACTGTCCCACTCCAAGGTGAGGTCACTGCCTGGAAATCCCCAATCACCCTTTACACTTTCTTTCATGTATGGCTTGCTGGAAAATTCAAGTACTGCTGACTCAGAAAACACAGCTGAGGAAGGCAGATAAGACTGTTAGACTGCAAAGTCAGTAAACACTTTGAAAGAAGTTTTTCTTTTGCTATTTTTTCCTGTTTTACTGATTAACAGCTCATTACTCATGTTGTCTATTCATCTGGTAAACATAAATTACTCTATCACAGCATACCAGGCAGGGTTCTTCTCTTTAAATTGAAAGGACATCCATTCCCCACTATCCTATTTGTCT
>VYZU01010968.1:0-14982 GCA_013401355.1 Ceyx cyanopectus
ACATGCATGAGGAAACAAGTGTGTGCACATTCCAGATCTTCAAAATAAAAACCAAATTAACCTGCTAACACATTCCACTTAAAAGAGTTTTCTCTGACTTCACTGATATTTCCCTGTGGTTTTTTTTTTTTTGTTTGTTTGTTCTGAAAATAAGCAAGCAATTTTCCATCTGAACTCCCCCAACCACATTATCTTGCCAGAAAATACCCATTTTATCTTCTTGGTTTTCCATTTCATGTTCTTTCTCAAAAAAACCTTCTTGTCTCCTCCAAAATTGTAGGGCTCTGTCAGCTGTCTACTATTTTTTTTCTACATTGTTTTTTTGTTGTTGTTGGTTTTGGTTTTGTTGTTTTTTGTTTGTTCGGTTGATGTTGTTTCTTTCTGGAAATACAGCATTCCTGGCATCCTGACACCTGTACTGTGGCTGTTTTCAGTTTTAAAACCTTCTTCACTCTCCACAACCATTAGTCACATTCTCTTCCCTGTGGTGGATCTCTCCAAGTTTGTCTTGGTCACCATGATGAATTTAGTCTGTGCTGGTTACCAGTGTATTCACAGAGTCCATTAATAAAACCGAGTTAAGTATTTTAAGAGGGAAGATGAAGAGGTGCAGTTCCACCTGCCTTTTAGCAATGTGTACACAGACTTCAAATCACGCCCTTCTCAGACTTGGACTCTCCAATTCCCATACTGCTCAGTAATTTATCTGAAAAACAGCCTGTAAGGGCTTCAGTTTCTCACCGTTCATTTGCTGTCACTGTATCACTGTCATATATGTATGGCATTACTATAAACCCACCTGTGAAGCAATATATATTGAGTATTTTGCAGTGGGGCAATTGGCCTTAAGACAGCATCTCAAAAGCCTTATATTTACCTAGGCAATTAAAATGATGTTCGCAATACAATAATCTAATTAATTTGCTTTGCTAGAAATCCCATCGCTGCTTCTCCATCCAATTAAAAAAAAGCCTTGGAGGGAAGTCTTTAATTTGCTTTCCAACAGAATTAGTAAACAATTGAGCAATATTGTAATGCATTGTTGTATGAAATAACATACAACCTGAGAGGTGAACTCAGCTAGTTCTAACTCAACTAGACAGACTGAAGTGATGGGCAAATGCAAACCTAATGAAGTTCAACAAGGATAAGTGTAGAGTCCTACACCTGGGAGGAACAATACCATGTACTGGTACAGGTTAGGGATAGACTGCTGGAAAGCAGCCCCATGGGTAGAGACCTTGGCTTCCTGATGGACAGAAAGTTATCCATGGAACAGTGATGTGCCCTTGTGGCTGGGAGGGCCAATGGCATTCTGGGTTGTATAAAGAAGAGTGTATCCAGCAGGTTGACAGAGGTTCTCCTCCCTCTCTGCTCTCCACTAGTGAGACCACATCTGGAGTACTGTGTGTGTCCAGTTCTGGTCTCACCAGTTCAAGAGGGACAGGGAAATACTAAGAGTCCAATGGAGGCTACAAAGATGATGAAGGGTCTGGAGCATCTCTTTTATGAGGAAAGGCTGAGAGCCCTGGGGCTGGAGAAGAGCAGCCTGAGAGGGAATCTGATGGATGTTTACAAACCTCTGCAAGGTGGGTGTCCAGCAGAAGGGGCCAGACTCTGGTCAGTGGTGCCCTGTGACAGGACAAGGGGCAACAGTCACAAACTGGAACATGTGAAGTTCCACCTCAACATAAGGAAAACTTTACTGTGAGGGTGACAGAGCCTGGCACAGGCTGCCCAGAGAGGTTGTAGAGTCATCTTTGGAGACTTTCAAGACCTGCCTGGATCACTTCCTGTATGGCCTGCCCTGGGTGTTCCTGTGCTGGCAGGGGGGTTGGACTCGATGATCTCCAGAGGTCATTTCCAAACCCTACGATTCTCTAGTTCTATGAACTGGTGGCCATCCTTCTCCCAGAAGAGGACCCAGCCATGGTCACCACCTGATTGAAAGCCACTGCCAGAAGGGGTGTGGGGATCTAGTGGGAGCTTCCACACCGACCTGCAGCTGTGCAGGACTCAGCTGCAGGGAGCACCTCAGGCTGTCCCTTGGACCTAAGGGCAACAGAGACACCCCTGTGTGCAAGATGAGCAGGAACCATTAAGGCAGTTAGGAGAGGTTTTGCAATCACTACCTCTTCTTCTCGTGGGGCTCTTCAGCTTCCCAAATCTTTGCTGGGAATATAATACAGAAGAGAGGGAACAGTCCCAGAAGTTATTGGAGTATATAGAAGAAAACCTCCTGATGCAGCTGATGAAAGAACCACCTAGAGAGGGTGCCCTCCTTGTCCTGCTGCTTGTTAGCAGAGGAGGACTTGTAGGAGATGTAACAGACAGAGGCCATCTTGGGTTTAGTGATCATGAAATAATAGAGATTTTGATTCTTGGAGAAGTAAGAAGAGGGATTAGCAGACCTGCCACCTTGAAGTTCTGTAGGGCAGACTGAAGTGTATTCAGGAAACTGCTTGTTGTTAAGAAACTCATTGTGGATTTCCCCTGTCTTTGAGTATGGTTCTTGTTTTGGAAGGGCACCAGGACTTCAAAGAATCTTCCTGCTATGAAAGAGGGACGTGACACTGAGGAGCAGGGCTGGGGCACACCACAGGTTTTGTAGGTTAGACTGCATGCTGTGACCATTGTTTTCTCATTCTATTGTTGATCTTTGCAATCATGATGGTACAAATTTCTGTCTGTGATGATATTCTGTGGATGAGACACATTAAGATCTAATTGAATTGGTTCATTAACAACATCAGAATTGTGCTAATTCAGCTGCTGAAATAAATACTTTTGTACCAAATATGCATAGAGACACACACATAAGGCACACAGACACACATGTGCTATGAGTACACATATATATGAATGACAGTGCACAAGTCTTTAATAACACTCTAGCTGTCTTCAGACACTGTAAAAGTTCTTGCCTTTTATTTTCATGTTACCTCTGAATGTCATCTTTAACCTTGGCTTTCAATGTTTTGGCTTTTCTTATTTCAAAAAACCTACATAATGTTAACAGAGTTGTTTGCTTTATTTTTCTTCTCATTAGAAAGGAAATATTGGATTGAAAGTGAGATTATTATTTATAGATTCCAAGCCATCTGCTGTAAATTGGCATCAAGATGACATGATATAATATAAAATTAAAATAAAAATTGAGAGAATAGGAAGTGTTGTCAGAGAACTTGGAAACTAAATATTTTAACTATTTCAAAGGTTGGGGGTTTTTCTGTGTGTACCAGTAAACAAAGCTATATGCCTGCATCTTGGTCATACAGTCAAGTGAAGGACTGACTTTACAAGGAACTTGCCTATTGGTTTGAGATATAAAAGCCTAATAATTAAAAGTTGACATTTTGTGTTTATGTGACATTTGACATTTGTCTTCATATTAAGCCAAAAAGCATTTAAGTAATCTTTTATCCCTTATGAAACTCTGAAAGGATTAGGTGCCACCTGCACAGGAGACAAGGTGCGGTGAACCCTCCGGCTGCACAAGAAACCAGACTGCAACTCCTCTGCTGGGACCAAAGTTCCTTTAACTGAACTTTGTTGAGTGGTGCTAATTATAAAACACTTAACCAGATCTTATCAGGACACATGAGAAGAGACACTGATTGCTGTATCAGATGTTTTATGACTGAAATGCTAACTTCTGGCTGCAGATTCTGTTGGAAAAGTCAGTGGGACCTTCCAATATAGAGATGAGCAAGGTTGCTTCTATAATACATAGAAAGCAGGAATGTCCCTTTGACTAAACAGGATGAGGCTGATAAATACTGAATAATTTGAAGTGAACTGTTTTTCTAAGCTTAATATAAAAAAAACCCCATCCTGTGGTCAACTATGTGAGACGTTCAACATTTCAGACAAGAACTACTTGTGCCAGGAGTACGTTATCTGTTATCAGCTTAATGTACATCAGATGAGTGATGGAGGAAAGGAAACTCCAGGCTGTGTTCACCTTCAAGTTACAGAGGCACACTTCACACTTTGGAAAATGGGACAGAAGTTAAGACTCTGATGTTAGAAATAGTGCACAGCCCTGTGCACCTTAACACCTACAAATAGTCCTGCTGGACTGTGGGTCTCTTCATGTAGGCAGTGGTACTCACATGCAGAAATACCTGCAAGATCAAGCCCAAATGATGAGTGGCAGTTCTGGGTGTTGTATCCACAATTCCTAATTCTCAGGTCTAGTTCTAGCCACCGGGATGATAATGAGCAACCTGCGGTCCAATGTATACCGTGAATTGTTCTCTTAATCGCTGTATAATTGTTTAAATAATAATAAAAAGAAAACCAGATTTATATAGTTTTTCAGGGGTTTGTTTGTTTTTCCCTGAAATGCATCTTATTTCATTTTTTAATTTTGTTCGTCGCTGATCCTGAAAGCTGTTTCATTTTCATGTTTTGCCAGGCTAACTATTGGTGGTATTTTCCACTTCCAGAAAGAAATGTGTTCTCAAATTGGGAAGGTTTGGACAGTTCATATTTACTGTCTAAAATGAAAAAAAAAATCAGCTTTGACTTTGGATCTTTAAACATTAAGCTCTTCTGAATTTCTGTTGTTTTTAAAATATTCTAAGTCCTCCTCCAAAATCTCCTAAAAATGAAACTAACATCTGGTGCAGGAACTTCCATGCCAACATTTAGCCTCATGGCAATGCATATTTTAGACTGAATTTCAACTCAAAATGAAAAGGCGGAGAGGACAGAAGTGATTCAAGACCTGTCAGGTTATCCTTACCTGTCAGGTTTCTTTCTATCATCTGCCAACTAATTAAGGTAACCTTGTCAAAGAATTAACACTCAAGTGAAATGACAGAGCTTTAGATATTCTGGTTAGAGGTTATCCCCTTTATCTCTTCTTGGCTGCAAGTGGCTGTTGTGCACACTCTTTCTGTTGCCCACTGAAATGATTTTTCATTGTAACATCAAGACATTGCAAAGATGATTAATTTTTCATTTTCTTCAGAAAGTCAACTTTTTTTTTTTTTCTCTGCTTTCTTTGATTATATGCACAGTAGCCAGACAAAACTAAGGTTTCACAGTAGAAGGTTGCTGGGTAGTAAAACCACAAGACAGCGAGTCAGGATATGTGCCCAGTTTCTCCGGCTTTACTACAAACACACCGTGCAGCCATCAGCTCTTTGGTAGAAGATGTATTTTATGAAAAACCATCAGGGACAAATTTTTCAAAAGGAACTTGTGTTTGCTATTGAGACCTTCTGAAAAAGGATGGAAGTTGTATTAGAAGCTTTAAAGTGCTGAGTATTTTATAAAAATAAATGCTTGTTCGGTTGTGTATGCTGCATTACCTTGATTCTTCATCCATGTATCAGTGTTTTGCCACTGACAGATGTCTGGGGAAAAGGAATTTATTGCTGTCTAGAATATCACCGCAACCTCAGAAAAATCAGAGACAAACCCTTTGGGTGGGCCAGACCTATCTGCTGGCATACATATTAACAACACCTCTGAGATTTGTGACCTGTTAAATAGAGTTAAGGTAAATGGGACAGGCTGGGAATTGCAGATAAGTTTTCTGCAAAAAGTCCATAGTACTAATACCAGAGTTGAACTGGATAATAAAGTAGACTAGTTTAAGAAAAACTCAAGGAAAAGAGTTTGTTGAGTTGAAAAAAAAGGGGACGATCACTTGAACAGTGAAATAGACAAGTGAAAATTAAGCCAAAGAAGCAGTGTCAGCTAAAAGTGGAGTTCGTAATTTTACAGCTCTTCAGGGAGAGGAAGACTCAAGACATTGGAAAAAAAAAAAAATGCAAACTCATCCAGGCAAGAGAACAAATGCTAAGGGATATGAACACACTTGCTTATGTTAAAGGTAAGGGATATTGGAAATGAATGCTGAATTAATTAGCAATACTTGGAGTGATTATTTTGCAAGACTATCACACGAAGATAATTCAAGAGAGGAATTCAATCATGTAAATCCAACTGAGATGAGATTGGCTGTATTTAGAAGGAGCAAATCATAAAGTAGGTAGGAATATGAAAGTGAGGAAAGTCTCTTGAAGTGCAAATACATTTGCTGAAGTGACTTGTTATGGAAGGCACATTTTATTGCTTTCCTAAGTCTGAGAAAGTACTAAACCAGTGTTGTAGAAGCTTTGCAGAGTATATATTTAAATGTGTGAAGTATTAATCTCAGCACAAATTATCCGAGTGCAATGGTGCTGCAGAATATAGTGCCTTGGCATAGATTACTGGAAGCATCTGTAAGGAGACATACATTTAAATGTGTTAGACAGTTTCATTGTAGAAAAGAGTGGAAAGTTGCTGAATATATTTTTCTGGAAATTTAGAGAAGAGTCACAGCTACTGGAATGGTGTTTGTAGAAATGAAAAAGGCATACGGTCCTAGTGAGATCAAGCAAGTTGGTTTGGAGAACTTTGCACATGCCACCTGTGCCAAATAAGGAACTCAAAAGTAAGAAGATATGAAGAGAATGACTACAGAACATGCTATTGCTTAATGAGATACAAAAGGTTGTGTTGGCATATTAACTACATTTAACAACACTAAGAAAGGCATGAGTTAGACCAATTGCTGGTAAGGCTGAAGACTTGATAGGTGGTGAAAGGCATCCTCCAGAAATGATAGCAAAGAACAGGACCTTTGAGGAAGCAGTTCTAACACTCATCCTGGTCACTTTTTTTTATTACACCTTATCTCCGTGGTGTAAGCACTTCTCAGATCGACTTTAAAGATCGTTTCAGCATGGAAAATCAGTATTCTTCAATTTCTTGGAATGATGCTATTTGGTTAATCAAACATATGACTGCACTGTGAGAGGAAAAAGGTAAGGAATAGGAGATTTAAGTTTGGTTGTTCCAGTCTAAGACAAGCAGGGGGATAAAAATAAAGTCTGAACTTTGTTTGGATGGCTTATATGCACCTCAGGACTGTATTAGCAGGAAAATCCTAAAACAAAAGGGAAGAGACAATTGGAGAGGTCACAGACCTCACATTTAGACAGGTTTTAGCATCAAGTAAATCTGTGGGACACGGCTGGCAACAGCCAAAGCTCAGGCCGAAGCTCAGGGCAAAGCTAAAAAGCTGAGGCTAAAAGACAAAGCTAAAAGACAAAAGCCAAAGCCTCTTTATTCTTTTCCATCAATCTTTTATATCTTCAGCTAAGCAGGCAAATAAGTGTGTCATTTTTCTATAGGCTACATTTTGCTGTCTCCTTGTTTTTCCAACTCCTTATTGGTCAAGTTATAGTACATCTGGTATCTAACAACATCATCAGAACACCTACATTCTCTCATCACTTGCTGATTCTCATGATTTTGGTCAGCTTCCCCTTATCCCTCAGCCTATGCACCTTTCTCATCNTGGAAAATCAGTATTCTTCAATTTCTTGGAATGATGCTATTTGGTTAATCAAACATATGACTGCACTGTGAGAGGAAAAAGGTAAGGAATAGGAGATTTAAGTTTGGTTGTTCCAGTCTAAGACAAGCAGGGGGATAAAAATAAAGTCTGAACTTTGTTTGGATGGCTTATATGCACCTCAGGACTGTATTAGCAGGAAAATCCTAAAACAAAAGTGAAGAGACAATTGGAGAGGTCACAGACCTCACATTTAGACAGGTTTTAGCATCAAGTAAATCTGTGGGACACGGCTGGCAACAGCCAAAGCTCAGGCCGAAGCTCAGGGCAAAGCTAAAAAGCTGAGGCTAAAAGACAAAGCTAAAAGACAAAAGCCAAAGCCTCTTTATTCTTTTCCATCAATCTTTTATATCTTCAGCTAAGCAGGCAAATAAGTGTGTCATTTTTCTATAGGCTACATTTTGCTGTCTCCTTGTTTTTCCAACTCCTTATTGGTCAAGTTATAGTACATCTGGTATCTAACAACATCATCAGAACACCTACATTCTCTCATCACTTGCTGATTCTCATGATTTTGGTCAGCTTCCCCTTATCCCTCAGCCTATGCACCTTTCTCATCTCAAGGGTACACAACAAGCTGCTCAGTGTCCATATTATCCTCAATCAGGGCCTGAGAACTCCCAGTCCCACTAAAACTTCCCATGAATAGATAGTAGAGTCTCTCTTTGGTTAGAATGTCTTTTTGGTTCTCCCACCTACCTTTGGAAGACATTAAAGGGCTTTGTGCCAACACTTTCAATGCTCACATTTATGGCTGCATCAGACTGCAAGTTAAATCCTCCATAAAATAGTTAGCGTATTGTCTACTTTAGCATTTCTACTGCTAGGCAATGGGGACTGCAAGCTGGGTATAAAGGCTGATCTTTTCAAATGAAGCCTTTACCAAACCCTTAACTTGTTCTGCTTACTGCCACCAAATATTGGCTTTAGGATGCTTGGGGTTTTTTTTGTGATGTGGTTTGTTTGTGGGTAATTTGTGCCCTCCCAGCTCAGCTGTACAGACACTGCGTGGTATTTAAGTATTCTCGTGGCAATTTTCTTTTACAGACATCTGTTGGAAGATAAAAGCCTTTGAAACAGAAGTCTCTCTTCAAGCTGTTAACCCTGTGACTAGCTTCTGCCTTGTTAGTTCTCTAGTAAGCTATATATTATTTTGGTCTCTGTAATTATTTTCTCTAACATTAATCTAGCTTACAGTTGGCATCAAAGGCCATGGATTTCATTCACACTGTTTTTCTGCAAGAAGAAACAATTCTTTAATATGCAAATCAGAGAGGCAAAGTTGGATGAATGTAGTCAACATGCCCTTGAAGGAAAGGAAGGCTTTTATGAAAAACTCAAGGTTGTGGTTGTATTCATAAGCATGATGAAAAAGCTACTTAACCCTTTAGAACAGAAAGGGTGAAGATCGTTTCCTCATGAAAAAGAAATTATTCTTGTGTAGGATATATAAAAAAAAAAAAAGGAGCTAAATTAGTGGGATGGATGATACACAGAAACTGAACTGTGATTTTGAGATATGTTGCAGCTTTATTTTTCTTCTTTTGTTGGAATAATGGATGTTAAAGCTCTTATTCAACATGGTAAAATAACCCATCCTCATAGATGCATTCCAGAAATCCATCTGGGAAACATCTTGACAAAAGAAGTCTTTCTGTGCTAGCAGGTGTTAAAATAGGCAAATATAATTGACTGCAGTTACACTGCTATAAAAGAATAGTGGACCTTAAGCTTTGAAACCTGATGTGGGATATAGACATACAGATCCTTCCTCATTTGCATTGCTGACCCAGTCAAGGAAGATTTCCTTAGTGAGTATAGTTTCCCTCCAGGACTGAAAAAAATATTGACTTAACTGAAACGTAAAAAAATATCTTTTTTAACAAGTCCCTGTGAATGTGTTTTTTTGAAAACGATGTCTTGTGAAAAGCTCAATTAAAATGGATGTTTTCCCTAATTCAGAACTAACTGCTCCATCTTACATCACATCTGGGTAGTCCAAAACAAGAGATAATCCCTGCAACACAAAATGTTTATTGACTTTGATTGATTGGATGAGTAAATGAATTCCGAACCAAGCTTTACCCAGGAGGAAGAACTCTAGGCACCCTCTAATGTAAATGCAGTGTTAGGATCTCATTTTTACTTTCATGAAGACAATTAAGTCAGTTTTATAAGGAGCAGAGCTCCAGTGTCTATTGAACTTTATGAATTGATCACACTTCTTCCTTGAGGCTTCCTGAAAGAAATAGAAAGCCTGTTTTGCATTATTTGATTACCACTGAAAGGCAAAAATGTCTTCAGTGAATTAACAGAAATTACAGAGAAATATTTTGTTTCCAGAAAAATCTATATAATCCATATTGTACTGCTTAGCTGTATCAACATTAAGGAAATTAAATAAGTAAATAATGCAAACCAATTATCAAAAACATTTAAATAGCATTTATCATCTGTTCAGGGGACAATGACAACAGCATAAAGAGCACAAAGAAAAACAGCATTTTCTCATCTATCTACACTGAATTCTGTCTATATTTTAAAGCATCTGCCCTAATTAGGGTCGGCTTCAGCGAGATACAGGCAACACAACCTCTCATTTTGCTTTTAGAAAACTGAGGTCAAGAAGAAAGACTGAATATAGCAAAATCTCCACCTGATCAGGTACAATACTTTCAAAGTCTCTTGGAGTTCCCCCCAGCTGGACACAACCTTCAGGAGGGCTCTTCTCCACGGGCTACTGCATCCTTTCCCATCATATTCCAGTCTGAAGGAATACCATACAGTATTTTCCTCCCCTGAAAGCTTTTGATTTCGTTGAAATTTGACCCCGCATTAACAAATGTGCCCAAAGAATGTTTCATTTCCAGCAAATTAAGCCACAACTGAAGTAGAGCAGCTCTGTGACTTTGACAGCTGAGAATTGACAGTAGCAATATCTTACTAAAATAATCTTTGAGGTCCTTACCTATAAACTCACAGCCATAGGTATGCTAGGGAGAAGCAACTTTCCTTCTGGGGAATCGTCATTCTGGGATGGGCACAGATGCTTGATGGGTCTTGGATACTATCTGTGCTGCACAATAACTGCTTGACAATACTTCTTGGTTCGTTAGGTAATTTTAGCAAGATCTTATACATCTGAAGAACAGGTACACAGAGCTGAGCTATTTTTTCTTCCCTAAGCTTGTCAGGCCTGAGAAATGTCAGACAGGAGCTCCTTCTTTCCCAAGCATCCTCTTTTGGTATCCCAGCAAATGGGGAAAGAAGTAGTATCTCACATAAATGCTGTTAACCAGGTTAGCATCCAGGTTAGTACTTGTTACTTCGTCTCAGGTTGACTGGCTGATGTAATGTGTTCTGCAATGAGTTATCAGCCTGGCCTTGTTCTGTAATGTGCATCGTGCAGATCATGTCCTCCTTCTCTGATTTTCTCATGCTTTTCTTGCCTTAATCTACAACTGTTTAATTGGTTATGCATTATCCCTCCTGTAGCTGGATGAGTACCTTCATTCATACTGCCTGCTGACACCACAGAATTGTGCAAGTATAAGCAAAACCTCAGCTAAGAGATGTAAATATGAAGACAGACAAAGAAAGATGGATAATGGAGTTGCTGTTACAAAATTTTTTAGGCTCATTTTTGCAAATATTGCTAAAATGGGTTAGACATCCAGACAGGGCCTGAGGCTTAATGCATTCTGTTATTATTACAAGGCTTAAAACTGACTATTAGCACAAATGCATCATTTCCATCAATATTATTATTGCTTGACAGCCTTGTGGCCTTGGCCCATCTCTGTCCCAGTGCCTGAGATCAGTGAAGTCTTGTTTCCCTTGTGGCTCTCCATAGCTCTTGTGCCTCTCCAGTGCCATCTATGCACTGGATGAGCCATTTTTTTGCCCTGCCACCACCCAGACATGGCCACTCATCAGGACTTTGCCAAACTGCAGCAAAGCCCTTGTCAGTCCCATCTGCCCCAGGGCAGTAGGAGTGTCTGGTGCCTCCTGTCCTGAGCAAAGGCACCAAAACCACATAGCCAACCACAAGAGTGTAGCAGGCAGCTGTGAAGTGTTGTGCAAAGACCTGACAGACTCAGTTCACCTCTGCCTCTCCTGCAGGCATGCTGCCTTCCATCCCTTTCTGTGATTAGGGGAGCACTCTTACCAAAGGGAGGACACTTGAAACCATCTTGGGACCTTTGCTTTGTAAGTCTCTTCCATGACATCCAACTGGTTTGATTTCATGAAGCCTCAGTTAACTTCAGTTCCCAGTACTGCTTATCTTGCTCATTGGTGCAGGTACAGGAACAGTCAAGTCTGCAAGGACTTGTCTGGCAGTAACAGAAGCAGCAGGTACATTTAAGGAGGTTGCTAATAAAACACTGGCTTCAGCACCCTTCCCAGCATGGGAAAAAAAATCAGCTGCAAACTTTTCTGCATTCAATAAGCTAAATTTCTCTCTTTGCCATGGTGCACCCATTGCCTTAAAATATTTTATTGAAAGGTAGAAATATGAGAACCTGACAAAGACATGAATGCAGTGACTAATTGTGCCCCACACTCTGCCTTGCTCTGTCAGCTACTCCATCCAGCTCTGAAAGCTGTTTCTGCTATTTCACCCTGCCACAAAAGTGATTTATCACTTAGGACCTATGAAACCCTTGTGCATAGAAGACACTCCTGGAACAGCAGCTTCACTTTACCATTGATTCAAAAAGTCATAGGGAAAAAAAAAATATTATTTTTTTTTTTTAGAATGTAATAATTGCATCCTAGGACTGGCTGCTGGTGTTTTATCTTAGATTAAATATGCTCATCCCAGGCACCAGACAGGCCTAACCATCCACATATCTTCTCTGCTTTACCTCATGCTGGCTTTTTCAGCAGGAATGCCTCCCAAGCAGAGTGAATGACAAGTGCCAGGTCTCCCTTTTTTAGGCCAATCTGCTGGTCGTTCCACTTATCTTTCCTTCTTTCTACCACATTGTCATAAAGTACTTCTCCCTTTTTTAGCTCCTTTTCCCATCTGGAATAATTTTGCAGGTAGGACTGTTTGTTTTTAGGCATCAGCTAATGTATCCAGATGGCAAAAAAAATAAATAAATAGAGCAAGGAGCATCTGGTACATTGTTGTATTGTCTGAATTACCCCATGTTTCCAATGGGTTTGTCTAAGCTGAAATTGCCCCAGAGTGTTCTTGCTATGAAAAAAAAAACAATAAATCCTCTTATATTGTTTTTTTAGCCAAAATCATATAAGGAAATTATATTGGAGCCCCAATACTGAAAAAAAGAAAACTGCCTAATGACATCTTATCTCTAGGTGTTTCTAGTTCCAAGTGGTGGTATTTCAAATAGAATGCTGGGGCAGTCACATCCCCTTTTGGCTCTTAAAGCTCTTCCAGCCCTGTGTGTGGTCAATGAAGGTCTTGGCAGAAGGAACAGGAGTTCGACTGTGGCAAGACACAGACCTGCTGTTTTGCTTCCTGGGCACACACCTCTTTGCTTGGATTTCATGGAAATATTGCTGGCCGTGCTGTGGGGCTACATTGGTGCCTCGACGGATGGCCTTGTGATAGGCTGTCAGCAAGGCACAAAGTAAATCCCTGGAAGTAAAAGAGTCCCAGTCTTTCTGGGATAATTGATGATTTCTAGACACAATAAATGTTTATGTAGTTAATTTCCCTTTTTTCTCATCCTTTAGTTCAGTAGGTCAGGTTTAGCTGTGACTGAAGTTGTTCTGGTTTATAAAGCTACTTTTGATTTTTAAATCAAAGTTAATGCAGCAGACAAACATCACAGTTAAACTGTGGCATGGCAGAGACAATATGATTGACAGCCATCGTTTGTCACTTTAGGAAGCAGCTTCAAAGTCCTCCTGTCTTTTAACACCTGTTTAACCTTAATTTTACTGATTTGCACAGTCATTAATTACCTACATATGGTACACACAGCTACCCTGAGAGAGCTGGAATTTCACAGTCTATTAGAGTACATAATTGGCATTTACATCACAGTGTTGTTAAATAATTTTCTTAGCCTACACCTATACATCAAATTTTTGGGAGTCAACGTGTCAAAATACAACCGTATTTTTTTATTACATTACATGTAATACCATCACTTTTCTTTTTACTCAGTCACAACACATTCCACAATGACATCTTGCTGTTTGCCCAGAGCTGGGCATGGCTCAGAGTCATGACCTGCTGCCCATGCTTTAATGTACCAGTATACCAGGCTTATTTAAAATTTCCTTTTATTATTATTTTTGTTTTTTAAAGTTTAAGCAAATGACAAATATGTTCAGGCCACTTAATTATCAGATTCTACTAACTGAGTTTTTATTTTCCCCTTCACAGATAAGCTGTGACTGCAAGAGCCAAAAGGGTTGCTGACATGCAAACATGACTGCTGCACTCCCAAGGACCAAGATGCCTCTGCCCACTGGTGCACTCTGATGCCATCCCTCAGACCCCAGCCCATGGTGGCTGCCCTGTGCTCTGCCACAGCTTGTCCTGCTTGACCCCACAGCTGAGGGCACCCCAAAGTCGGGGGTCTTTTCTGAGCAGCTTGTGCCCTGGTCACTTTGGACTCTTCTGCTGCTGTGTCTGTGTAATAGAGAACTGCCACTTTGGGGTTATTTCTGTCCCATGATGGTGAGCCTGCAGTGGTAGGCAGGGTGTTCCAAGTGGTGTTTGTCACATTTTGCAATGTGGTTTTTGTTGTGCTTGTTTAAACTTGTTTAATGTTGCTACAGTGAGTAGAAGCTTATTCACATCCACAGACCTCAATAAAAAAAAACAAAACCAAACAAACCCCCAGAGCATTGCTCAAATATTGAAATATTGCATATGAGGCAAATTCTCTTCCTCTCTTGACACCCCAATAAGAAGTCAAACCCTAAGTAGCTTAGAAGAAAAGGTTGTGATTTGGGTTTTTTTTGGTAAATCTTTTTTTGCAGGGATTTAAATTTGCTATGGGAGGGATTAGGCTTCATGCAGTAGATGCTATTTTATTTTAATATTTGATGGCAAACAGAGGTAATAATTGATTTCATCTGCATACAGTAGCCTGAATTCTCTGTCACACAATTTCTCTTCATCCTTGTTGTGTTAGTTATTGTCTTAGTGTGTTTATTTATCCATATTTTCTGTCTATATAACATTCATGTAAAATAATTACATAAAAAGCAACCCCATAGCCACTAGATATGTGTATGTCATTATGTATAAATGAAAAGTCTTATGAGAATTAATATTTTAATTTGGTGAAAACTAGTGAATTAGCAAACCACTGCTATGTTGCTTTCCTAGATTTAGTGTCAAGCTTCAGATTTTGCCTGTCTAGAAAATAAAGGTATTTCAGTATTTGGAACTACTAATCTGTCTACTGAAATTAATTTAAGCAATCAATCACTGCAAGTACTATCTATGTCACTGTCTTAAAGCAGTGAAAATCAAATGATAGAAAGCCAAAGGCTCTGTAGCAAATCTTATGAGGTACTTTTTTTCCCCCCCTTTTAGAATCATAGCACCATGGAATGGTAGGGGTTGGAAG
>VYZU01010970.1:0-40334 GCA_013401355.1 Ceyx cyanopectus
ATGAAATAAAGTGCTTTTATTTCTCTCTAAGTCTTCTGTGATGATAACTTCACAGGTATAAACCTGTTTTATAATTTCTGGATATTTTGGAAGGGCCATCCCTTTCCATCCAGGAAATTAACTAATGAAAATAAGGACAACCAGAGAAGCAGGGGGAAGAAAGAAAAACAAAGGCAAGCAAGCAGTGGACAAGGTTAAGAAGCATTAGTGCAAGTGGATATATTTCTAGCCAGGAAGAAAAACATTTGGTATCTACAGATTCCCCAGAAGTATACCAAGTTGCAGCAGGCTGCTGGAGGCTGAGGTATGTTGGGAATGACAGGAATGGTTGGTGGTTTCAGGTAATATAACAGAGTCTCCTCACAGGTAGCAGACTCCACAGAGTTCTACTTTTGAAAGCGACTGCTGGTGTTTTTCTGCAACTTGTGACAATCACTATAAACCTGCTTCATTTACTGGCAATGAGGACACTTCAGCACCCACTGAAGGCCCTGTGACAGCAGCAGGCTCTACCTGCCATAGGTGTGAGAGTGGCTTTTCACTGTCATTAACAACCCTCTCTGAAACTACATTGTACCAGAGTGATTTTCATCAAATATGATTAAGTTTTACATGTGGCATATTCAAATTTGATTATTCTTTTTAATCCAAACCTACACTTTGCCAATAAAATGCTATTTCATTTTTTGTCTCTGGCACACAGCAATGTCATGTTCTTTGTGTTTAATTTAAAGCAACAGGCTTTTGGTCCATCTGCCTATAGCAGCAGCTGCTGCTCTGACAGCTCTGCATTATCTGCAACCTCTGTCACGCAGAACAGACACAACTGTACAGAACTGACATGCTTCTGAGATGCAGCATCTTGCAACTCAGCTGCTAGCTCATTCCTCCTAGTCCCAGTGGGATGGGAAGACAATTACAAAAAAGAAGGAAAACTCACAGGCTGGTATAAGAATAGTTTAATAACTAAAATAAATTAAGATATAATAATAATTTAAAAAATAGTACTACTAATAATAAGGAAAAGTAATGTATCAGAGAAAAACAGATGAACCTGATATAACTGCTGCAGTGGAATTCTCACCTTCCCCATATTCAGGACAAGATAATTTATAATAATAAATTTAAGATAAAATATGTCTTATTTTACATAACTGCATTATCAACACTTTTTCTATTAATACATTTTATTTATTTTTATGTTTATAGCTTACAAGTTATCTGTCAAAAATTTTCAACGAGTGCAGAGTGGATTTATTCATGGTTTTAATATAAATGGACTTTTACTACAGAAAGTTCTGTCAGAGTGGAGCAGAAGGTAAACAAGGCCACCTGTGAGCTGGGAAGATGTGTTTAGATTTATCTGGAGGGGAAAAGGATTTTTATTCTTCCCACGAGCCCACACCTGTGCTGTTGTGCTGGCTCTTCCAGTACACTGCACTTCTGCACTGAGCACGACAAACAAAGTTGTGCTTTTGCTAGAGAGGAAGATGAGATTAAATAAGAATTTGCTCTGGGAGTCTGAAATAATTTATTTTATCAGTTGCTATGTAATTAGGGATGAATTAAGAAGTTTGACACTGGGAACCACACTTCTCAAAGCAGCAGTTTTAATTAATTGAAATGTTCTCTTTCTTGCTTCTTGAGCTAAGGGATAACAGTGGTTTAATATAAAATGAGTCTGTAAATATTAATGCCTTTAAGTAGTGGTTCTTTTGAGGAGATTTATTTTGAGGTAAGTGCATTTCCAGGCCTTGTAGAGTTACAGAAAACTGTGACTTTTTGGAGATGTCATCTCTTTGTGAGGTATAAAATTATAAACTACAAGTAAAAAATAATCAGGAATCTTAAAGGAATTTGAAGTGGACTCTTTTGTAATCTATTCTTACACACTTTCACACAGCAATTAGAAAATCTTGACTATACAGTTGAAAAGTCAGTATAAGGCCATTGTAAGGTTTGTCTGAGAGCCTCCTCTGCACATCTCTGTCTGGACTAACTTCTTTGAAGGTTAACCTAAAATTCATTGCTTGAATTTATGGTCATTTTGGAGTAATTTCCACATTTTTCTATTTTCTTTAAATCAGTCCCACATTTCTGACTCGTATTTTAACATGATTTGTCTGGAAACATACCAAAAATAATTAACACAGTAATAGGTTATACAGTACTGGAGTCCAAACTCTAACAGCCCACTTGTTTACATTCTAATTTATCATATTTGATGCAGTCATCCAAACCAATGACTAATTCCCACCATCAACAAACGTCCACTTCAAATTAGCAGCAAGAAAAAAAGGAAAATAAAAAAGCATTGTGCAATGTGCTCCTTCATTCCACAAATGGAGTTTTCAATGTGCAGCACCAACTGGTCCATGGTGTATCTCACACAAGTCTTGGGAACAGCAAGCTTTGCAGCAGTGTGCTCCCAGTCTTCCCTAGAAATAGAAACAACAGTTTACACTAAGGTCTAGAGATAAAACATTCAGCCTGTTTTTATAATTTAAAAAGCTCTTACAATGGGTAATGACCTGCCTGGTATATAAAGAAAATGGAACAGAAGTATTTAATCAGATAATAATAGTGATTAGGTCTTTCGTATTAGCATCTTTATTTAAACATTTGCTATTCTTACTGTGACACAGCAAAACACTCATTTTGTCAAACTGCAACTGTAAAGAAGCTTTTCTCCAGCACAAGTGTAATTAGAATTGTAGAGAAACTTTGATCAAGCTCAAGGGACTAGCAGGTAGTTTAAGTTCAAGTAACTCTCACAACAAAAATAGTTTGCAATTCAAGTCTGCCCTCCTCTGGCTTTAATGCAACAGTGCTAATAAATTTTTGATCTAAATATATTTTTGTAATGAAGTGGAGGAGCTAAATTAATAGAAGCTGATACAAATTAATACCTTTAGTCAGCATTTATTTTTATTATCTATCTTTTTCATAATAGTTAAATAGTTGTAAATGTCTTTTTCAAGCCCCATCTAACTCCCTGGCAGATTCTTGTTCTTCAGGCTTTCAGAAGCTGACCAGTTGATTGTTCCTATCAGACTTGCTGGAACTAAAATGCAACACAGGATGTAGCATTCTGCAGATGGGTTTAAAAACATCTGATAGCAAAACTATAGAAGAGTATTTTGCAATGTTAGGGATTCATGGTGCTATTTGTAATAGTCAAGAGCTAATGTCTTAAAGGAGACCTGTACCAGTCTGGTCTAGTATTCTGCCACTGGAAGCACTTTCTTCCCACCATGTGAAAGGAAAGAAGAATGACCTTTAGTACTGTGTTTATTTTAGAGGGAACTTTCCATCACAATTCCCCCATGCAATTAACTCATGTCTTATCTGGGAGGACTTTGAATTTCTGGGAAAGGCTATCTTAGTTATACTTAATCATATAGATTAATCTAGTAATATTTCAACTGCAAGGTGACAAAGTGTGTCTGAAATACAAGATCTGTGCCATTATGCACTGGAGGATGGGATCAAGATGAAAAGCTTCTGGTTCATTTAGTCATCTCTGTGGTTTGTTACACTTAACAGCATCTCATCTCTTTTCACTGCTACTGCTTTCAATCACAGTAAAATTTTGCTTAAAAATCCCCACCTTTTAAGCCCTTTAAAATCTTTATAGATGTGTGCTGTTACAGCAACAAATTCTTCAGCAGTGAAAACCTCACTGAGATCTGTTGACAAAAGGTTTAAATTCAAATATCTTTAAAGGAAAATCCTCCTTAAAAAAAAAAAAAAAGCAAAAAAAAAAAGCATACTTTACAAAGAAAGAGTAAGTAAATATGGGCATTAGCTTTGGCCTCAGAAAATCCTTAAGTTCATCAGATTTTTGCGTATCTCTCAAAGTATGCAAGGAATCAGATGAGTGTTTTCATCCTTGGCCAAGTGCTGCAATCCTAACCCACACCTTTAGGAACTGTTGTGTGTATTAATTATTTATTGAATTATTAATTGAAGCTGGGGAGAATGGTAATATTTAATTCTCAAGCTCAACAGCAGTTCTCAAAAATCTCTAAGAGCATTTGATGAGGTTTTGTTGAATGCTGTCTCACCTCAGACTGCTGTTTCTCTTTCACTGGCCTCAGGAGCTGTAATAAAAAATAATAAAATTATTACTGTGTTTGCACTCAACTCCGTATTACCACTCAGTTTTGTTTTATTTTTAAATAAATAAACGGGATACTTATACGGTACTGACTACACAAAATTACTATGCTTTGCTTTTTGTTCCTACCACTGATCATTTTGCTGATTTTCTAGGTAGGCATCTGCTAATACCACTTCCCTTGGAAATATCAGACAGTGGCCAGAGTACAGCTAATGAGTATCACACACAAATTTATATGAAAGAGATTCTAATCTGCACAGAAATGTATTATTTGCATTACTGCTCTGTATTCCAAGTATGTTTTGAAGATATATTAAATGTAAAACCTCAAACATAGTCACCCCAAGGTAATCCAGGTCTTAAAACCATTCCAGTTCAGCTGAATTCTGACATTTCCCACATAACATAATTGTAGAGCCTTACTCATTTTTATTTTACTGTAGTGCTTTCCATTTCTCTTTGTCTCTGTGAAGTGACAAGCAATGCTTCCCAGCTGAGCAGTACCACAGACTGACTGGGATTTATTAGACTCAATGACTGGAGAATGCTGCAATGGACTGGAAGAAAGGGACCATCCTCCCTAGTGCACAATAACAATGGGAAGTTTAACTGCAATAAAGCAGTGCAATAGAATGTCTAGTGATAATATATTACCATTTTTACTGACATAGTAAAGACACAGCCTGTAATAGAACTCTGACAAATACCTCTTGCTTGTGTTCTTGTATTATTTATACTGATTTACAGTGTACTCCTTGGCTGTGAAACATCTGCTGGAGTATCTTTGGATGCAAGTTCCTCCTAATCAGAGTCAAACTTTGTGCCCAAGCCAGTAAATTTAATGCAGTTTCTTGGCAGTAAAATGAAGTCTCACAAGTGAGAGTGGCAAGTGCAGAATGGAGGTCTGCAGAGATTTCCCATGTAGTTCAGAGGGATTAGATGTGTCACTTGCATGTGTGTTCTCCAGCACTGAGCTGCATGGCTCTGCTTTCTGCTGTGTTGGGGGGAGTTTGCTAAGGTTTGTTGTTAACTGCAAACAGAACACTTCCAACAGCCTGGGACTAGGATCTGTGTTATATGGAAGAAGTGCTGTTCTCCAGCCCCTCTGCTTAGTTTACAGATACCTGATAAGCTATCTTAGTTTACAGATACCTTACAGTTTACAGATAACTGATTGATCAAAAACATCACCATGCAAAACTAACCCTTTCCAAAAGTCAATTGACACAACATGGTCCTCAATTATTATGTGTCATTATTTGGAGCACATTTTGTTGCCCCTTATATCTGGGCATGTATAAAGAAAATATGCCATCTGATCATGCCACGTGCTGTTTGTCATGGGGGCACATGATGCTGGGGGAAGCCCCAAGCTCACAGACTAACCCTTTTTAGGGATAAGCTGTCCACTTTATATAGAAACCACTCATGAACTGTAAAGCCTCTGCTTTGAACAAGTAAAGTATATTAAATGTGCCAGCCACATGACTATACATACTGATGTATTCCATCAGCATGTTTAATGTGTATGAAAGCACAGTGCACGTGGATGGTTTCAAAGAGGAAAGGCTGTTAGTGCATTCTGCAACGTGACAGCACGTTTGGGCAAACACATCATCAAAATACTCTTTTACCCCCCATGTTTTGATTGTTGGTCAGCTGTAGCAAAAGCAAGCTCTGGGCTGCCAGTATCCCTTATGTAGCTTGCAGTTTGCTACCCGTCCATACCTGGAAACTCAGTAGGAAGCTGTGAGCTCGTATTTTGATCATCTTGGAATGGCAGAGCAGGCATTCACATACTGGAAAAGAAAACGAGATACTTGTATAAGTGACATTTATTATAGTCCTGGATTCTTTTGTATCTAAAAGCACTGACCTCTTGTGCAAATCGGGACTATGAATAAAACTGAGTAGATTTCTATGCTGTCAGGAGTGCTTTTTATGAACTTTTAGGTTAGGGCACTAAAAGGGCTTCTTGCAGACACCACTCGTCTTTTATTTAGAAAAGAAGTCAGTACTCACCCTAGCTCTGAGCTTGTAAAGACAAGAAGCCCTAAGCGCTGTATTTTTTAAATATCAGGTCTAAACCAGAACTCCTCTCCCTACATTTCTAGTCAACTTTCACCCCAGATCTGTTTCCACAGACGGATAATCACACTGCACAGCCTAGGATCAAAGACGGAGGGGCATTTCCAACGCCACCCAGAACCATTTCTGTTACCACTCCCCGCATCTCTGCCTCCCACTTACCCAAGGGCACCTCTCGGTCTCCAGCGGAGGCGAACACGGAGTGCGCAGAGAACATAAAGGGGCGGGTGGCGGAGACTCGCGGCTCTTGTGCCCCCCATCCCAGAACACCCGCCCCGACTGCAGCCCTCGGCCAGCCCGGTGCGGGGCTCACCCCGGTGGGGGGCTCACCCCGGTGCGGGGCCCGGCAGCCACAGCCGCGCATGCTCGGGCCCCGAGCTTGGGAGCCCCGCCGCCATTTGCTGGCCTCTGGCAGGCAGCGAGGGAAGTGGGAGGTGTTCGCTGTTCGCTGTTGGCTTCCCGCAGGCCGGAGCTGCGGAGGTACCGCCCAGCACCGCAGCGCAGCAGCGCCGGCCGGACTCCTCCTCCTCCTCCTCCTCCTCCTCCTCCGCCTGTCTCCCCTGCCGCCGGCATGCCGAAGCTGAGCAAGGAGGCCAAGCAGCGGCTACAGCAGCTCTTCAAGGGCGGCCAGTTCGCCATCCGCTGGGGCTTCATCCCGGTCGTGCTGTATCTCGGTCGGTGGCAGGCGGGTCCGGCCGCGGGGCGCTCGGTGGGGCCGTTAGGGGGGGGGTGGCGCTCGGCGGCCGCTGCGGGGCCCGGGCCGGGGCAGCCGGGGGTGCGCGCTGCATGCCCGCGCCGACCCTAGGGCTTGGGCGGGGGGTTTGTTTTAGATAAAAATGTTGGGTTTTTTTGTCGCGTTCCTTCCTGGGAGCTGCGTGGCGGGGATCGGAAGGACAGGCCGCAGGCGCCAGGCTGGCGGGTCGGGCCGGGCCGTTCCGGAGCGGGTTGACCTCAAACGCAGCCGCGAGTTAATCCCCGGCCCCTGCTTCGGCAGCTCCTCGCGAGGAAAAGCGGCTTGCACAGCGGTCCCCGGCCAGGAGCTCCGCTTCGTGTCTCGGCGGGGCTGCAGTCGCGGCTGGCGTTGAGCTGCAGCCGGGTAGAGGTCACCGCTCCTCCCAGAGCGGCCTTGGGCTTGTGCCCGGGCTGCCGTGGAACGCGCAGGGGATGCCTGGATGTGGCGTGTGGCCGCCAGGATCTGTTCTGCTTGCAGCTGTCTTGAGGCTGGCTGGGCATCCCCCCCGGCAGCTCGCTCTCTCTCTCGGAGCCAGCGCTGCTCGCCGGCCTGGGCTGTCTGCAGCCCGCTTACAGCAACGCGTCCCAGGAAGGCTGGTCCTGCGGTTCCTCTGCCGTGCTTTCTGTCCCAGCTCTCCTGGGCCGACCGGGAGAAGCGTGCGAACGCGAAGGAGGGTTGAGAGCTTGGTGTCTGTACACTCGGTGCCGATAGGTTGTTGGATTCACTGAAGGGAATGCACTGGCCAAGCTGAAGAGCTTTGACTGTTCACACAGTAGTTAACTATCAGGAACAATTTGGAATCTTCAACAGATACGTATGTGCTGTAACAGCTACAGGTAACAGATCACTTCAAACACTATGAAAAAAACCCTGACTGACAGTATTAGAATCATAGAATGATTTGGTTGGAAGAGACCTTCAAGATCATCAGGTGCAGCCATTCACCCTACACTGCCCCGGTCCCTAAACCATGTCCCCCAGCACCACAGCCACACGGCTTTTAAACACCTCCAGGGATGGGGACTCCAGCACCAACCTGGGCAGCCCATTCCAATGCCCAACCACCCTCTCTGGAAAGAATGTTAGGTTTAACATTCAATTACATTTCAATTTTTAATTTATCAGTTATTTTAAATGGATCATTTAGGGGTGAGAATTTCAGCAATCTTTTGTGACCTAATTTTGTTCTTGCTGAAATGTTATTTTTATGATGCTTTTATGGCAGTGTCTATGAACAGGGGAAAGATGCTGTTCGTTCTGAGGGACCAGAGGAAATTAAATAAGTTGCATCAGGTCATACAAAGCCATCTTACCATGTTTATAGTTGCACTAATATCAGGGTGCCCAGCATATTTCTGTATTTTGGCGTAGTTTAACTTCAGAAAATAAGTGTGATGTTCTGTATTCTTACAAACTTGTGTGCTGTAGTGGAGACATGAAGCAGATGGGATGGAGACATGTAGGTGCCAACTTTACTTGCCATAGACATTGGAAGAAGATGGTGCCATGCACTCAGAGTTTGTAGTTTGTACTGGGATTCCATTTCAGTCTGTGAGGGGAGGTGGGATTTCAGTGGAAGGGCAAGAGTTGTGCTGTTGGTGTCACTGATTAATTTTGTATTGAGCCCTGGCATATGAAATAAATGCTAAATTAAACAGTCAAGGAAACTCAGACATTTAGAGCTTTTACCTTCCTCTGAAAGGCTTTCTAGGTCAGGATGAGATGCCCGGGGATGTACAGGGGAGCCTGGAATGTTCATATGCAATTGCAGGTTATTGCTCAGGTTTTTTTCTTACATTTTTTTAAACTTGAAGTGGCTGCCTCTGATTTACCAGCGCACTTTTCTTAAACCTGATTGCTTATTTAAAAGTCCTGGAGTGGGGAGGGGGAAGCCAGAAACATCCATGGGCACAGACTGTGAGTCCTGATGCAAATGGATGAATTTTAATGCAGTTTTCTGGACAGCATGGCAACCAGAAAAGTGAGTCAGGATGGTTAGTAATCTCAGCTCACACAAGGTTATCTTCAAGCAGCTAACCCAGTGCCCATCAAGTTAATAGAAGTTTTTCCATGAACCTTCATGGTCTGTGTTCAGGCAAGCTGATGCTAATTATTTCAGTTCTGAAAACAAGGGAAGTTATGTATTTTTTATATAACATCCATTTCAAGCTACTAAGTGTAGGAGTGAGTGGGAACAGTGCATGAATTGCATAATTCTGCTGCAAGGCTTTTAGTTTACAGTTGAGCAGGCAGAAGTATTTAATACACTGAACCTTTGTTTGCTTCTCCAGCATACCTTTGCTGTTGTGAACTGGTATTTGAGTCGTTGGCTGGGTATGAACTCTGTAATTTTCATTTAATTTTCCTGTATGTTAGTAGATTGACAAACACTGGTTTTTTTGCAAGCTTTACTACTCAGTAGTTTTTCTGAAAGTAACAGTAAAAATAGAAGATTTTAGCTTGAATTGATTTAACATTTAGGATTCTGTCATCCTAAATTGAGTGAACTGCTACTGGAATACTGCTTTAAAGTTGTGCATCAGATGTCCTTGCAGAACATGGCCTGCTGCTCCACCAGGTGCTCACTTCTACCAGTTGTAGGTGTCACTGCTGTTTCTGGGTTGCTTTCTGTCATACCCTTGTGTGTGTACAGATATGTCTTGGTCTTTGGGATAGATGACTTCCCCCATCACATGTAGGTAGCTGACCCTGAATCCTATATCAGATAAAGAAACAGGTAAGAATAAGAAAAAAAACCCAACCAACCAAAAAAAAACCAACCCAAAACTAAACCAACAAACCACTGATAACCAACAAAACCCTGAACACTTGTGTTTATTTTCTCTGCTTTCTAACCCTGATAAGAATGTTCAGTTTTTATTCAAGTTTAGTACACAGCTTCATGAATCAGTTTTCTCCTTGGTAGGTTTTCTACTGAAATATATTGGGCTGGAATAATGTGATAATGATTTAATTATGTAGGAGCCTGAGCATACTTATTTATATACATGGATGTAATGTATGTTTCACTTCAGGTTTTAAGAGAGGTGCAGATCCTGGAATGCCTGAGCCAACTATCTGGAGGTATGTATGTGCAAATCCAGGGTGGATACTCGATGCTTTGGGTGCCATCTCTGGGCAGGAGCAGCTGTGAAAATGTCTTTCATCTGTTATTTTAACTGTTCAGGGTGAATGCACAGCTTGGTTGTGGCTCTTATGCCTTTAGAGATACAAACAAGAGGCCAGCAAAACACAAGTTACAAACAAGAGGCCAGCAAAACACAAGTTCTTGGAAGGGCCTTTAACTTGCATGGCTTTTAATATTTGGTTCTTGTGTACCTTTTGAATAGAAACTACCCTTCTAATCTGTTGTAGAGCTAGTTTATGCATGTTTCTGCACTGAGTAATTTACCAGCTTTCTAGCACAAATTTAAACCAATATCTAGTTTCCTATATATATATATACACACACAAATATGATCATAACACTGCAAAAAGCTGCATGAAAAAAGGGCAATATCATCTAATATTAATCACTGTCATGAAGCAAAATGCCTATGCTCGTGCTTGCCTCTTTCTCATGGGACTGTTTGTTAGAGCTGCAGTGTCATGGCATTTGTAGTACTCAAATTCCTGTGGTATTGGAGTTTTATTGGAGGGCTTCCATGAGTCAAACCAATTACATTAAAGATTGAAAAAAAGTGACTCTATTATTCTTGCAATACCTGGTTCTACACAGTAGCTAAAGTGACTTCTAAGATAAAGGGTAGATGGACTGTATCATTTGCAAAGTTATGTGTTAACTCTTCTGGCTTCACAGAGTTACAGTGCATAGAAATCCCATTTTTAGGATTCAGGGATACTATTTAAACAGTAGAAAATTAGGGGGGGCAGGGGGCAGCAAAGCTATTGTGATAACATCTTCTGTTATCTGAACTGTTAACTTCCTGCAGTCTCTGCTGAGGGTGTTTCCAGACTTGGCTTCACTGACAGTTTGAGGCATTTACAGGGCAGTTTTTCCAGCAAATACCCATTTAAAAACAACTACAAACTGAAAATCTTGTAAAATCTGACACTTGTTTCCTCCTCCCTCCACTTTCAGTTTGCTTTGGGGATGAAGGATGTGGCAGTCCTAGAAGCAGCTGATGGACAGTGTCTGAAGATGTGTACATTCCAGAGGATGAGGTGGACACTTAGACCAGCTGGCACCATCAGCTTGCTCATGGCATAACAAAATGGAGTTTATATGGACCTAACTTATTTGCATCACAGTGTTAATTGAATAAATGCAATTTGAATGGATATGCAGTGTTTTCCAGTCTTTACATCAGTGTGGTGTAGTCATTCCTTTATTACAGAAAGGGGAACACATTGTGTGGGTTTGATTTAGTTTGTTTTTTTCCAAAATAGTTCAACCCTCATAGTTTTTCCCCTATTATGATGGTCTTTTGGGTAAAGAGTCCACTTTTATCTTCACAGTAACCAGAAAACTGAGCCAATGTTTCAAATACTTAAATATTCTTCACAGATTCCCTGCCTGGGTGTTGCTAAGCCTCTGCAGATGGTCACTATGCCAGCTGATTTCTTTGGTTTTTCCATTCCTCTTTAAATTATTAATCTCTGGATACATTTAGGTTTGAGAGATGTATAATTTTTCTTCCTATCATAGTCAGATTGTAAAAAAATACACTTTTCTTGCAAATTTACCTTTAAATGCTATGTATATTTTCCATAATTGGGATGGAAGGTCACAATAGAAGTGCTGAGTATGTGTATATGGTGTAATAATATTATTGTAAGGAAAAAGTTATTAATATATAACAGAAGGAAGAAAACAAGTACACTACACAAGATATATGCTTTACTTTTACTCCAAAGTCTTATCTTTTGAAATATTGTTGATTTGCTTTGGTTGTTTTTTCCCCTTTAATACTGAAATGGCAACTGCTTGTTTTTTGTTAGAGAAGCTGTGTTATGTAGATTGGGGTTTTTTGAAGTTGTTTATTAGCTTCAAGGTATCATTGCATCAGAAATATTCTAGTCTTCAGATCAGCTTTCATTTGTTGACCCCATATATTTTTCAGACAATTTTAAAGTTAATTAAATGTTTACAAAATAGGAGATTCCTCAGTTTCTCATCTGCTATGGAAATCCATGTTGAAATGATGCTGTGTGATGGGCAGATGTGATTGGAAAGAAAATGAGAAATGAGCCAAGAGGCAAAAATGAAATTGAATTAGAAGAACTGGAAATTAAAAAAGTGGGAAGCATTTATGAGAGCTAATGCAAACCAGCATGCTCCTTCATTCCATTAATCACAGTAATTAAAGCAAATGGAATGAAATAGTGGAATAGAGGGTAGACTGCTGACAGGGAAATAGAATAGTGGCTGAACACAGAAAACTTTTCTTATGACCCTATGTGCTGTTGCTGGTGCAGCTTTTACAGTGCTTTTTTCTGATGGTAACCTGAGATTACTGAAAGTGCTTGAATGCCTTAAATTATGGAAGGAGTTCAAATTCTGATCCTAATTACAATAGTAATGAAGTAATCTGTTGGTACTTGATATAGTGGCTCTAACCATGACCAGGAATATTTTACTTCTATTGAATCTAGTGGAATAAATGGAGTTATTCAAGAGAGATGGTATTTAGTGTAAAGTAACTCTGATTTCTCAATCAGATTTTCATTTCACAGGAGTNAATAAGAAAAAAAACCCAACCAACCAAAAAAAAACCAACCCAAAACTAAACCAACAAACCACTGATAACCAACAAAACCCTGAACACTTGTGTTTATTTTCTCTGCTTTCTAACCCTGATAAGAATGTTCAGTTTTTATTCAAGTTTAGTACACAGCTTCATGAATCAGTTTTCTCCTTGGTAGGTTTTCTACTGAAATATATTGGGCTGGAATAATGTGATAATGATTTAATTATGTAGGAGCCTGAGCATACTTATTTATATACATGGATGTAATGTATGTTTCACTTCAGGTTTTAAGAGAGGTGCAGATCCTGGAATGCCTGAGCCAACTATCTGGAGGTATGTATGTGCAAATCCAGGGTGGATACTCGATGCTTTGGGTGCCATCTCTGGGCAGGAGCAGCTGTGAAAATGTCTTTCATCTGTTATTTTAACTGTTCAGGGTGAATGCACAGCTTGGTTGTGGCTCTTATGCCTTTAGAGATACAAACAAGAGGCCAGCAAAACACAAGTTACAAACAAGAGGCCAGCAAAACACAAGTTCTTGGAAGGGCCTTTAACTTGCATGGCTTTTAATATTTGGTTCTTGTGTACCTTTTGAATAGAAACTACCCTTCTAATCTGTTGTAGAGCTAGTTTATGCATGTTTCTGCACTGAGTAATTTACCAGCTTTCTAGCACAAATTTAAACCAATATCTAGTTTCCTATATATATATATACACACACAAATATGATCATAACACTGCAAAAAGCTGCATGAAAAAAGGGCAATATCATCTAATATTAATCACTGTCATGAAGCAAAATGCCTATGCTCGTGCTTGCCTCTTTCTCATGGGACTGTTTGTTAGAGCTGCAGTGTCATGGCATTTGTAGTACTCAAATTCCTGTGGTATTGGAGTTTTATTGGAGGGCTTCCATGAGTCAAACCAATTACATTAAAGATTGAAAAAAAGTGACTCTATTATTCTTGCAATACCTGGTTCTACACAGTAGCTAAAGTGACTTCTAAGATAAAGGGTAGATGGACTGTATCATTTGCAAAGTTATGTGTTAACTCTTCTGGCTTCACAGAGTTACAGTGCATAGAAATCCCATTTTTAGGATTCAGGGATACTATTTAAACAGTAGAAAATTAGGGGGGGCAGGGGGCAGCAAAGCTATTGTGATAACATCTTCTGTTATCTGAACTGTTAACTTCCTGCAGTCTCTGCTGAGGGTGTTTCCAGACTTGGCTTCACTGACAGTTTGAGGCATTTACAGGGCAGTTTTTCCAGCAAATACCCATTTAAAAACAACTACAAACTGAAAATCTTGTAAAATCTGACACTTGTTTCCTCCTCCCTCCACTTTCAGTTTGCTTTGGGGATGAAGGATGTGGCAGTCCTAGAAGCAGCTGATGGACAGTGTCTGAAGATGTGTACATTCCAGAGGATGAGGTGGACACTTAGACCAGCTGGCACCATCAGCTTGCTCATGGCATAACAAAATGGAGTTTATATGGACCTAACTTATTTGCATCACAGTGTAATTGAATAAATGCAATTTGAATGGATATGCAGTGTTTTCCAGTCTTTACATCAGTGTGGTGTAGTCATTCCTTTATTACAGAAAGGGGAACACATTGTGTGGGTTTGATTTAGTTTGTTTTTTTCCAAAATAGTTCAACCCTCATAGTTTTTCCCCTATTATGATGGTCTTTTGGGTAAAGAGTCCACTTTTATCTTCACAGTAACCAGAAAACTGAGCCAATGTTTCAAATACTTAAATATTCTTCACAGATTCCCTGCCTGGGTGTTGCTAAGCCTCTGCAGATGGTCACTATGCCAGCTGATTTCTTTGGTTTTTCCATTCCTCTTTAAATTATTAATCTCTGGATACATTTAGGTTTGAGAGATGTATAATTTTTCTTCCTATCATAGTCAGATTGTAAAAAAATACACTTTTCTTGCAAATTTACCTTTAAATGCTATGTATATTTTCCATAATTGGGATGGAAGGTCACAATAGAAGTGCTGAGTATGTGTATATGGTGTAATAATATTATTGTAAGGAAAAAGTTATTAATATATAACAGAAGGAAGAAAACAAGTACACTACACAAGATATATGCTTTACTTTTACTCCAAAGTCTTATCTTTTGAAATATTGTTGATTTGCTTTGGTTGTTTTTTCCCCTTTAATACTGAAATGGCAACTGCTTGTTTTTTGTTAGAGAAGCTGTGTTATGTAGATTGGGGTTTTTTGAAGTTGTTTATTAGCTTCAAGGTATCATTGCATCAGAAATATTCTAGTCTTCAGATCAGCTTTCATTTGTTGACCCCATATATTTTTCAGACAATTTTAAAGTTAATTAAATGTTTACAAAATAGGAGATTCCTCAGTTTCTCATCTGCTATGGAAATCCATGTTGAAATGATGCTGTGTGATGGGCAGATGTGATTGGAAAGAAAATGAGAAATGAGCCAAGAGGCAAAAATGAAATTGAATTAGAAGAACTGGAAATTAAAAAAGTGGGAAGCATTTATGAGAGCTAATGCAAACCAGCATGCTCCTTCATTCCATTAATCACAGTAATTAAAGCAAATGGAATGAAATAGTGGAATAGAGGGTAGACTGCTGACAGGGAAATAGAATAGTGGCTGAACACAGAAAACTTTTCTTATGACCCTATGTGCTGTTGCTGGTGCAGCTTTTACAGTGCTTTTTTCTGATGGTAACCTGAGATTACTGAAAGTGCTTGAATGCCTTAAATTATGGAAGGAGTTCAAATTCTGATCCTAATTACAATAGTAATGAAGTAATCTGTTGGTACTTGATATAGTGGCTCTAACCATGACCAGGAATATTTTACTTCTATTGAATCTAGTGGAATAAATGGAGTTATTCAAGAGAGATGGTATTTAGTGTAAAGTAACTCTGATTTCTCAATCAGATTTTCATTTCACAGGAGTATACAATACCTAAAATGGACCCAAACATGTGCAGAAGATAAATTCTTGTGCTCTTGTTTTGTGACATACATAAGGGATGTGGTTTGTGGGTCGTAACCACCACATGGTCTCTGGCTGCTTTCCAGGAATAACAGTGTTTGGCAAGAGAGAGAAATTGGGAAGTTCTTGTCTCTTTCATTAAACGTTTTACATCAACGTGGATATATCAGCATAGACCAGATCCTGTGGCCTCACTGTGCTGAAAGTTTCCATTAAAGTATTTGTAGGCCAGTTTGTTTGGGTTTTTTTAATCTGGAATTGTTGGATAAATATTGCTTATGCAATTCTTATTTTTAAATAGGTTTCACTTCAAGCACATTGGATAGCAAATTTTTGGTAATGCTTAGCTGACGTGGAAATAAGTGAAATTATTGTTCTCTTTAAAAACAAACCAAATATGTAGAATCTCTGCATTTTCAAATTGAGGAAAAATAATGTCCTTCCTAGTACGTTTCAGTTAAGTTAAATTGAATGCTAATATGTAGTGTAACATTTTTCATTTGTAGAAGATTGTATTTGATTAATTATAGCTCTCAGTAATTAAAAGGTGAGTGTCCTTAAATAAGTGCTCCTTTTTTTTCCTCCCGTTGGAAAACAAAACAGAATAACCATTAATCATAAGTCTTTGTAATTAACTGTAAGGAGCAAAAAACAGAATCCAAGGAATTTTTTTTCAGGTTTACAAAGGAAAGAATCTTTGCTAGCAAAATCTTGACATTACTTTGCAGTAATAGTTATTCTCACAAAATTCAGATGTGCTTATAAGAGCAGGACGATGTTCTGTGAAGCTGCATAAAATGGATTCCTGTGAAGGATCTTAATTCCCTAAAACACTTCAGTAAAGATGCCAGTTACCAAGAGTTGGTTTAAAGTGGTGGTGCTAGGGAGGACAGGTCTGGAGCAAGGGGAAGAACTCTTTTGTCAAGGCTGTGAGCTAGGGACTTGAACTTAGGTGCTACTTATTCCAAGTGTTTTTTTTATCTTTAATTTTTACATCTTACAGTAAAACCTGAGAAGGTTTTTTTTTGCTGTAGGATAGGAGACAGCTGAACAAAGATGAGCTGCCCTGATTCCTGTGTGCTGTGAAGATTGTACTGACTGAGCTGTCTGGCTGATCCTACCTGGAGGCAAGAATGATTTGACTCTGTGCCTTGTGCCTGCAAAGCAGAGGTGCTGTGTGACTAGCATGGGGGAAGCCATATCATAGGAAATTTGGAACAAGTATTAAATTCTACCATAAATTCCTGGTATAAAGCTGCTGTGAGGGAAAACAGAGGGTATGTGTGTGGTTGGTTGGTTTTTCCTATCCTTGAATTAATCAGCAAACCTCACATTAGCTTAAACCTATAGCTTTCAATCATGGAAACTCTGCAGAGCTAAGAAATATTAATAATTTCTCACAAGAAGCCCTTATGCTGGCAGTGTGTCAAGCCTGTCCTCTTTTGTTGTACAGATGTCTTCCAAGTGGCTGTAGATGACACAGTGCTTCTTAAGATACATTTTTGTTGCATGGTAGTGGAAACAGAGGTCTAACACGTTGGGTTTTATCAGGAAAGAATGCTAAAACAAACCATATACTCTGGATATTTTTTGGAAATATTTCATTATAGACTAGGAATTTAAGCTATGATGATACTGATGATATATTTGGAAATAAAAGCTCATTACATCTTCTTCCACCACAGGAGTAGAGACCACATCCTGGTTAAATGTCATATGACTAATTTTTACAAATGACTACTTAATTGTCATTTCTAAATAGTTTTTCCATGGCGGTGTGCAATGCAATAGCTGTTTCTTGGTTAAGCTTGTGAGTTACATGCATTGTTTCTTGGTTATGCTTATTTTTATTCAGGATTAGGGAACGGGTAAGACAGAGGGGCTAGGTAACTGCTAAGTAGAAAAGGATATTTGCTCTCTGATTATTTCTTCTCATGAAAAAATCCGTTCCAAGAACAAAAATAAGAAGCTTGAACCACTGCAAAGCGGGGAGCAGTTATTAGCCTGGGAGGTGAGATGAGCCCAGTGTCCAGTTCTGCTCCAGTTCTGTTTGTGGGTCCACTCCACTCATGTAGACACCCCCCAAAATGGTGCAATTCTTGACCACCAGCTCAAAGCAGTCCTTTCCAGCTGGGCTGGAAGATCACCTCTGCATCTGCCTTTATCCCACATGGGATTTCTTCCAACAAATTCCATTTTCTTTCATAGTCCCATCCCAGGTTCCTCAGCTGTATGATCAGGAGGGGTGTAAGCCTTGCAATTTGAGTGTTTGAGTTAGTTCATACTGACCTGGGGTCTGCATGCACAGGCAATATGTGGTGCCTTTGCCCTTTACATCTCTTTGCAGTAGTGATGGTGTAGTAGCTCATTTTTCTCCTCTGTGCTGAAGATGGGATGTTGACCTTTCTCTAGTTTTTTTTTTTTACTTCTGTAACAGCTCACAGTGATTTCCTCAGATCATAAAACTTAATATAATTTTCTTATATTGTGTTATTCCTATTTATATGGTACAGAATGCAGAACTGTATCACAGTGTCAGAGTATTAGGGGTTGAAAGGGACCTTGGAGATCATGGAGATCAACCCCCCTGCCAGGCAGGATCATAATCTACATATAATCTAAGTATTAATACATAATTCAAAGAGATAAGTAATTTATCATAAATACATTTTCTGTTACTGAAATGATGCAGAATTTTCCTCTTGGTACACTTGAAATAGAATAAAATACCGAAAATGCTGTGTGAGGCAAGCACTGCCTGGTAGAAATAAGAAAGACAGGGTACATAAAATACCGGTTTTCCAAATCTGGAAATTAGTATCAATTGTTTAAAAATAGATTTTCTCAGAAAAGATTGAATTGTCTTAGATTCTGATCAGTGACTAGAAATGCAGATTGCAAAATTTCTGTAGCGTGTTTTCTGATGACCACAGAAGTCAGTCGTGAAAGTATATTAAGATTTGGTTAAATGTGTTTGAATTACAGAAATTAGTTAATTTTGTTAGGAGTTCAGGGAGGAAATGTTACTTCAGCGTTGGAGCCTGTAGAGGTTGCATTTTATGGGGGCAAGGGAGTGGAGTTTGGTTTTTTTCTTGTCAAGAAGAAGAGAGAAATTCACTGAGAAAGATCAGAAATTATCTAATATTTGACTTGAGAAGCAAGGGTTTAGAGAAAGCTTCCCCCACTAAAATCACAAGGTTTGTAGTGAGGTACTTAAATATTCAGCAACATTTGCTTACCATTAGGATCTGACTTTATTATTGTATACATACCTTTCCACTAATTTTACATTGACTTTGGAAAAGATAATTAGTCACAAATAACAGTGGAAACCTGGGGGGAAGTTTGCTGTTAAGGAGCTGAGCCAACCTAATGGCTCCTGACTACTGCAAAGTGACCCTGCTTCCCCAGTGGCAGTAACTCTCATCTCCTGTAGCATCAGCTCTGCTTGGCTAACCTCACTTGCTCAGCCAGCACTCAATCTGTGAAGGTACCAGAGTTGCAGACAGTTTCTTACAGGCAGCTGCTGCTGTTCTTTTTTACCAGAATTTAGATTTAGCATCATTAAATGGGCTTACTGGGCAGGAGATGGTGCAGCAACCTGGGAAGAGGATCAGGCTGAAATGTTTTCTGTGTTTTGGTTGGGTTTTTTTGCATGTGTGTGTTTTGTTGTGTGTGTGCTTTTTTGTTCTGTTTTGGTTTTTTTTGTTGGGTTTTATTTTCTGTTTTTATTTTTTACACATCTTAAAAAACATGGTTAAAAATATACTTTTTTTTTTTTTTGCAATGAGCATCTCTGAAATAGTTAATTTTGCATTATAGATAGTTTAATATTATGTTGCATTCTTTTTAATTTTTTTCCTCTTTTGGCTAGCAATGCTAGACAACCCCTGCAGCAGCAAGGGATGTTTTGTTTCTCATCTTTCATGTTGTCTCTTAATACTGTGGGTTTTCCCTGTATACTGTACAAGAGTATATGCATGCTTTTCAACAAACTTTCACCTTGTTACTGCATTGGGAAGGCAAATACAGGATGAACAGAAATAGCAATCTGTTGAGAATTCCAAAGTATCTAAGCAGGGATGCAGTGGGAACATGGGGAAGGGCTGTCTGGGATCTGCAGGGAGAGGCTGGTCCTGTACAGCAGCAGCAAACAAATCTTTGCTGAGTAGTTTCCTTGGTTTTATAGGCAATGATTAGAAGGTTGGTTGGTTGTTTGGGCTTGTTGGTTTTTTGTTTGCTTTGTCGTTGTTTTTCTGAGCTCAGTTAGCTGTCAGGTAGGAGGAGCTATCTTCAGCAGAAGTGTTGAGGTGTTTCACTGTTGCTAAAAGATTGTTTTATAAGTGGAATGCTGCTTTTCTATTTTTTTCTTTGTTGTTTGTACTTATCTGCCAACTACAATAAATATCCATGTGTGTTTACTGATTGTTGTAAAATCCTTCCTACACAACAAACAAGAGAAGGGACAATCTGTTGGTTATTTTGAGAGGTTTCATGCCATACTCAGTGGTGTTTAGTTCTCCTTTGACTTCCACATAATTCCCCACTGCAAGTCTTCCTGCATAGCTCTCAGCAGGTGGTGTTTGTCCTGGGGGGCAGTACCTGGAAGTTGGCAAAGTGGCAGCAGAACAATGGCCAGGGAGGCAGCTGCTGCTTCACAGTGCCCTGAGAATTGCTGGTGGCTGTGGAGGAACCACAGGTAAAATGATCTCATCATCAGTCTCATCAGCTCTGTACTCTTCACTCCAGGAAGGACTTGAAACGTGACCTTCCCACACAGCAAGTGGTGATGCCTGCTCCTCTTCTACATCTGAAAATGTGACATTTACATCTTTACTATAAATGCAGACAAACTGGAGTGGCCACCAGCTGAAAGGTGCTGGTGGGAAGTGTGGATGCCTGTCTATCAACTGCATAAGATGTCAGTACCCCAAATCTTAGATGCTTCCTGGCATTCAAGGAGAACCTCAGTGTGGGTTTAAGCTGCATCATTGAATAGAAGCTACTGGTGATCTCAGCTGCCCACTGCTGGCATCATCATATCCTGAGACCAGGAGATGCCTTGCTTTTTCAGACTGGCTGTTTCTTCTTTGTTTGTTTGTTTTTAATCCTCCTCTGTTCTCACAGTAAAGTCCTTAAAAGGTTGAATGTGGGATCCATGTGAGGGTCTTGTAGCTGTTACAGACATAAGGGCCAGAATGACCTCTAATTAGATGGTCACTAAGAAAATCCCTGTGAAAGGTAAGCTGTGAAAAAGCCAAACCAGGCTTCCCTGTGTCTCCTAGAGCACATGCCAGGACAGTTAAAGCAGAATCTTCTGTGTTGTGAGAAAAACCCATTCACCACAGGCATCTTGAAAGCATCCACCTTGAGGTCTCCTCATTCCTTCTTGAATCTTGCACAACTTGGGACATTGGTTTTACCATATTGAGCAAAGCTGTAGTTTGGTTTGTTTTGAGCTTCTGAGATGCAGGCTCTGGGTGGACAGGTCACTGTTTTGGCATCCCCAGCAGTGGAATGCAAGTGTGGACAATCAGATTGCTCAGAGGAAGAGGAGAATTTACTGACATCCTTATCCACATTCCACAGCTTTCCTTTCATCTTCTCATCTCTACTGCTATGCTGCAAGAGAGAGTAACTAATGTTCCACCACTTGTAGGGACAAAGTTTGAGGGGCTCCTGCTGCTCACATCCCTTGTGTGCTGTCAGTCCCCGAGTTTGGGTAGGTGAGGTACCTGCACAGCCACAGGGAAGCTCGTGGTAGGGCTGAGGAATGTCTCACTGCTGCTTTGATGGTTTTCTCTACAGCATTCAGTAATATATGTTCATGTTATGTGGCCTGTTCAGCTAGTGGAATATAAATGATAAAGGACAAATGTCAAATGTTTTTGATCATCAAAGTAGTATGTTGATTTCTGTTACCTCAGGAAAGAAGATTTTGGTTTTGTTTGTTTTGTTGTTTGTGGTTTGTGGTTTTTTTTTCCTCTGCTTCCTGGGGGAATGACAGAGATGTTCAATGAAACTTGGAAATTCCCTTGGGTGACAGCAGTAAGTCTAATTAGGCTGTAGTGTTCATGTCAAGAGATGTGTTATCTTAACATTTCATTTGTTTCAAAGCAATTCCTTGACTTGTAAGCAGATTCTTACAAAAAACTACAGTTGTGTGGAGTGTTCCTTATTAGATATTTGTTTCTAGGGTGGTGATGCTTGATCATGTTCATTCTTATGTGCCATGTTCAGTACATCTGCTTCCTTTATATCCCATTTTAAGACGTTGGTCAGGCAGTGTGTGTGTGTGTATGTGCTGTCTAGATGACACACCTAGTTACACATTTTAAATTCTTGAAAGTGGTTATTTGGTTAATTGCAGGTATTAAAAATTGGATACACGAGAGTTCCTTAGTCTTATTTAAAGCTCAAAAAGGTTATACAGGGTTTTAATTTTTTTAAAAATCAGCTTTTATTTGTTGTAAAAATATAAATAAGTCATAAATACCATCCCAAATATTTTTAAAGCATAAGTTATGTAACAATTTTCCTGGCTTCTGAAAATATTTTCTTAATACATATTAAATAAGTTGATATTCTGAATAGTACAATTAGAAATAAAACACATCCTTTGTTTAAATTATTTCTACGTATCGAAAATATAAATAAGAAACATAGACGTGAATAAATATTTTAAATACAATAAATAAGTTCCTAGAAGGAAACGAGCATGTGTATAAATACAAAACACTGTTACTATTCCTGGTTCTTAAAACAGAACAACACTGTCATCTGCCACATGACAGACTGCAACGAAGGATTGTGCCTGAATTAAAACATTCAGGCACTGAAGCTCCTGGTGTTTTTCAAATAGCGAACAGCCCTCACAGTTTTCTCCATGAATGAAGTAAAGTCTCGGAGGATGAGGTGGGTGGTGATTTTCTGTATCCAGGCCTTGGCAGACATCAGCTTTGTGCGGAGGGATGCCTGGGTAGCAGAGTCTGGGATGGTCACTTCATCAGGATTGGACACCTGTCAGAAACACAACGTTGGGGAGCTTCAGTTAAATCAGTTAAACCACTGTAATTTAGCTTGTTGGAGAGCATCAGTTTATAGGTACAGTATAGCTTCAGTTTATAGGTACAGTATAGCTTCAGTTAAAGCACTGTAATTGTGCTTGTTGCAGAGCATCAGTTTATAGGTACAGTATGTTCCTGGCCAGCTGAGTACCTGCCTTTCTGTCCTGTGGACAATACCTCCTGCAACCTGTGCTGCCCTCCAGCCCTGCTGCTGCAGTGGGGTTAGAGGTACACTGAGGTACCAGTGGGGAGGAATTAGAGGGGCTTGTCTGCTCTAGTTTGAATGCAGTGTCTGGCATCATGGTGCAATGTGCAGCAGAGATCGAGGCACCTCTGACTATCTGCCAATGGTGTGGTTCTTTGGGAAGATCCTGATTTGCCCAAACCTGTGCTGGCTGCTACGTCCTGAGTCATAATTTAGAATCCTGAGTTAATTTGATGACATCTACAGTATCCTCACATTTTGTAGTAGACTAAGTTTCTAAACATGCCAAACTTGTTTAGCTGCTTAATTTTTACTTTCTAGGCATTTAGGCATGTGGGAGACTTACGTGTTACCAACTTTCACTGATGTCTGGGTTCCTAACTGCAAGATGAGTAAGAAGAATTGTGTACCTAATGCTGACTGACAGCACTGGGCACCCGCTACCCAGATGCCTCTTAAGAACTTGTCCCATGAAGTGGGTAGAAGGTGACTTCTGAAAATGGAGCTAGTTTAGATGACTTGAGGTCTAGAAGTCTAACAAAGGATCTGCTTCATCCTGGTCACTTTAACAAGTGACATAAGCATGTACACCTTGTTCTGAAAATCTGTTTGTGTGAAATTCAGTAAGGTAAGAATAATCTTCCAGTCCAGGCTAAGGTAAGAATAATCTTCCTGTCCAGACTACTTGGAAATGATTCTGATCACACATGCAGGTACTGGCCTAGCCAGCTCCTTGGTGCATGCTGTTGAAGTTTGTGTCTGGCTATCTGGATGGGTGTTGTGCAGATGGAGGTACCTGGCCACAAGGGACAGATGCTCTCCTTGCCTTAAATAGCAGATAAGACTTCTCTCTTAAAGAAAAATTTCCAACCTGGAAATCAAGACTCATCTCTTTCTCAAAAACTACTTTCTACAAGTGCAGGTTTTGTTCCTGATCACCATGTTGAATTCTGCCTGTTCCAATTACCTTGATTCTACTAATTTAAAAAAAAAAAAAAAAAAGCCAAAAAAAAAGCAAGTCTCCTGTTACAAATCAAACTTTCTGCAAACTAATATATCAAGTTGGAAGCCAATAGTTAGTTGCTGTCTCATGACAGAACTATTATTCTTAGCTAGAACAGTGTGAAAAAAGCAGGTCAGGTCCCTTTCACTTAAGGAATGATGGACATAAATGTGTTGGGAAAGGTAAGGCAAGCACACAATGGGCTTTTCAGATGCAAAGAAATACCTTGAAGGAAATAATGCCCTGAGATTTCCGCAGTCCTTACTCACCTCGGTGTTCCTTACTCAGGCAAATAGTTTCCCTGATGATGAAGGGAAGTATTCGTGTTAAGGGTTACTGACATGAGTAAGAACTGCAGGAATGAAGTGAATTTTTGAAGTGTGATCTTTCAAAGCTCTCCAAAACATAAAGAATGACTGTCAGAAAGGAATAGCATTTAGTCTACTGAATCAAAAGAAAATAAGGTATTTGTAAAGAAGGTTTGATGTTTTTTTTTATGATGATTACAAGCAAAGCATGTGCTTTCCAATAGGCAGCACCTTTTATTTAGTTAAGTTAACTGATGTTGTAAATTTAAATGTCTTGAATTTTTAGCTACTGATATCTCAATATACCATACACCTTGGCTTCGGAGTTTGTTTGGGAGAGTTTTAAAGATTAACTTTGTAAAAATGTATTTGCTTTTATTTATATGTTGGTTGTTTGTTTTTTTTTAAAGTTAACCTATTTCTGCTTCTTAGAGGGTTGCAACACTAGAAATCTTGGACTGAACTGCAGCTCCACAATTAGGAAAAAGCTCCCTGAGAAACGTTAATTATTATCAGCTTAGCAATGTTAGCATATTTGTTCTTAAAACAAGGACACATTTAATTAGTTTGGAAACTAGAAATGACAACAGAGTTGGAAGAGTCACTTATTTAAGAAAAGAAAGCAAAACCTTGTGCAACTGGTATCTGAGCATAAGGAACCTGTTTCCACTGAGAAATGTAAGTGGGAAATGTTTACCTTTGTGTAGCATTCTATTATCTCTGACTACATCACAGCTACCCCTTAACAATGAATTTAAAACCAACTCACCATCTGCCTTATGGTGCGTGCCAGGTGCTCTGTGCTGTAGCACAGAGATTCAACATTTTGCTTTTCGCTAGCAAAAGTTTCTTGTATGTATTCGAGGTATGTCTGAAATGTGTAAAGCCCGCTGGAAAGTTTCCTTAAGCATTTGTCCTGCAATGAGAGAAAGGGGAGAGAGTCACTCAGAGCTCACAGGTGCCTCGATGGCAATATATGGCACACGGTGTGAGTAACAAGGGAAGGATCGGTGAGGAGGTTTTGCCACACCAAAGGCACCTGGAGCTGGCACAAATCGTTAGTCAACTTCCACCGTGTTTTTTGAGCAGGCAAGAGCTGCCCCAGGTCTGTGGGATTAGCCCAGAAATGAGAGCGGTTCCTTGCCTCGTCGAAGCCGGTGAGCAGACACCCGTCTTCTTCCGTCACCTTGGGGAGGTTGAGGTTGTTCTGGACGAGCATCTCCATGCTGTTCTCGCACACGGTAAACTTCTCGCACATCTGGGGAGAGACCGAGAGCTTTCGTCACACCTTGGCCGGAGGCAGTCGCCCTCGGTGCGGGTGCGTGCGGGGGTGCGAGTCCCCGGGGCTGCTCCGTAACCCACCTCCTCCTGCAGCTGTGCCGCCCGGGCGTGCAGCAGCCGGGCCAGCCGCACCGAGTCGGGCAGCGCCGTCCGCGGCCCCGCCGCTTCCTCCAGCTCGGCCTCCCCCGAGGAGTCGGCGGCGGGCAGCGGGGCGGCGGCGGCCAGCGGCAGCAGCAGCAGCAGCAGCGGCAGCGGCGGGGAGGAGGCGGCGGAGCGGAGGGCGGGCGGGCGGCGGCGGCCGGAGCGGTCACAGGCACAGCCCCCGGAAAACTTCATGATGCGGCTCCTCGGCTCTGGCCCCGGCCCCTCGTCGCGGTTGAGGCTGGCGGGTCGAATGAGCTCCGGGCATCCTCGAACGTGTATTTATCGAGGGGGCTTCGAGATTATTCATGGCCCGGGAAAATCCGGCATGAGAACACGGGGGTGTGTGGATGTCGGCGGGCTCCGCGCAGGGTTTGCCCAGCTAGCCCGGCGAGATTGTGAAACGGGACGGAGGGGGGGCCGGCGGGACATGAAGTCATCGCGCTCCTGGGTGCATCCGCACCGTAACTCCTTGCGGGCCGGGCCCCTCGCAGCCCTCGCCGCCTCACCTGGCACAGCGGGGCAGGGCTGGAGGTGCCAGTCCCGCTGCCGGCAGCCCCTCAGCCTGCCAGCTCTAGCTGCACGGAGAGGGTGGGAAATCATACTGAGGTGTTTTACATATCTTAATGTTTTATACTTTTTGCATTATGCGGATTAATTTTTCTACTTTAGGTGTTTTCATCATTTACACACGTGAAACTAAAGGTGTGTGTTTAGATGTTAAACATGTCTTAGTCCTGAACTGCCTCCGTGTGATCGCACGGGCAGGATGAAACACATCCCGTTCATACATCTTAAACGCACAGGGAATGGACCACAGCCGTGGTGGGAGGATGGCTGCAGGAAATGCCCCACAGTTCCCTGTTATCTGCTGCCTTATCTCCTTCTGCCTGCCTTCAAGGTGTGTCAGGAATTTTAACCTTTCTCAGGGGGGCTCTTCACCCAGGTCAAGTGTGCCTGCTTGGCTCAGCCTCGTAGAGCATGGACAAGAGACGCTGACATTGGACTTATGGAACGTCTGTAACTGATTTTGGCCAAATTGACTTTTTATTTCTAATGAAGCTGGTGCATATAAGGAAACTAGAGAAAGACCTGATTCTTCTGGAGGAGGTGCTAACAGGAGAGTGCAGAGTGGGGACAACAGAACATGGGGCATAAGAGAGATGACAAAGATGACACGATGACTGAACTTGGGTGTCCTCATTTGGATTCTCTCTTTTGAAAAATAAAACAAACAGGTACTGCTAATGCATTTTCCAAGAGCCTGGATAAAGAGCTTCTGAAAATAAACAGGGTAGTACTGTGGAAAGGCAGCTGCACTAATTTTGCCCAGTGGAGAGATATTAGTGCTGAAATGCAAGTGTGAGAGAGGGATTTTCAAGAGCAGACATCTGTTTGTGCACAGTTCCATGCACACAGCAGAGGGGAGCCATAGAAATAATCTTCTGTAATGTTAGCACCCCCTTACCAGGTCTGTGGTGTTGGGTGTAATAATAAAGAGCACCACTACCTCTAAGTTTGACTAGTGTCTGAAGATCCAGTTGCAAGGTGCCAAAGGATTAAAACTACCACACCAGATGAGCTCAGTGCTCCAGACAAGCCCAGCATTGGCCTTCTGATGACCATCAGGGGTAGCTAGAGAAGGGATGGGCACTCCTGCCTCCCTCTTGCTCCTTTTGTGATAGCACATGGACATACTATCCTTGGAGAGGGATTTCCTTCCACTGCCAGGTGGCTCACAGACTGTTTCCTGCAGGCAGCCAAACTTTCCTTTTATTTAACCCAAGTGAAAATACTGACTATTCCTAAAATCACTAAAACTTGGTAGAAAGCTACATTTTCTTAACATGTTTTCAGTGGATGTTCTAGAATTAAATGTTGCTTGTAGCTCAGTCATTTTACATTTTGTAGTAATATATTATGTCTTGTCCTTTTCTCCCCATTATGAAAATGTCTATTCCCTAGCAATTTCCAGAGAATGTTTTTATGCTGATCACTGTTACATGGGGTTCAGTTTGTTGAAGTGTGCAGTTGTGTCTTCAGAGTGAAATAAAAGCAATATTCAACTGTTGTTCCTCATCTAGAAGCTTCTAAGCCTTCAGTTATTATTGTTGCCTTTTGCATTTTGGGGTTTTGTTTACTCTTGTGTATAACTGTCCACATGACTTTTCAGAAGTTCAAAATATACTTACATGCTCTGGTAGAATTGCTCATTAATGCCTTAGAAACTCATTTTGATAATCTAGGACAAACTGTAGCCAGGAAGGGAGGAACTCAAATGTACACAATAGCATTAAAATACTTTTGTCATTACTCTGGACAATTTCTTATGGAAACCCAATTTTTAAATTGGTATTGCACATAAGAGAAATGCTTTGTGCTGATCTCTCTATCTATTGTAATGGTTAAAGTCTGAAGAGGGCTTAAAGGGGGTTAATTAATCCACACTGTACTACACTGATTCATCAGACACATTGTTCAAAATGTAGTAAGCTCTGAGCAAACAGCACTTGCTCATGAGTTGCTACAGGTCAGGAGATCTGCTGTTGGTATTTGAAAATGTGTAAGTAGTATTACTGAGACTCTAAAGCATGATTTCTAGATACAGAAGAATTTCTTTCCTACAAGGCCTCTTTGTAATACTGCAGATTACTGTTCTCGTGTCCTTTTGTTGCTACTGTTCTTCATTTCACTGCAGAGATTCTTCTTTCCTTGTCATTTATGCTGTCAACCATATGGCTGCATCCTGACATATAAAACCTTCCTAAAGTGGGATTTCAGGAATTCCTAATTCAACCTTTCCTTCTGTCTAAGCAGTAAGCACCAATAGTGTACATTTCAGTGGGAGCAGAGGGGCCACTTCTGAATGTTGTAAAAAAACTCATCTCAGACTGTCCACACATGAAAATTACTCCTGGATACAATAATGGGTGAGTTTATAGCCAAGGTCACCCAGGATGATCCCATGCATCAAACTCTGTTTTCTAGAGTAAATTAAATGGCTATACAAATGGCATTCATAAGTGAAAAAATGATTATTTTTGTAAAAATAAAATAGGAGAATTGCTGTGGCTGTAATACGTTCCACTCTGATTTACTTGTGTTTTATTTGACTTTTATTCTTTCTAATAATCTCCCACTATTCTACCATAGTAGTACAAACAACTAATATTTATTTGGAGAACATAACTTTGCTTTGCGTTGTTGATAATAAGTTAAGAATTGCAACTAAAAATGTGGTGTTGTTCTGTAAAAGTGTTTGTATGTAGAAGGAAATGACAATTACCAGTAGATTGTTCAAGTGGGATCATGACAATGACTAAACAACTTCCAAATGTCTTAAATGAGGTAAAAAAAGCCATTGTCCTGTTCCCCTGACATATTTTTGGTTGAAGCCCTCAAGGCTTGGAAAGATCTTGAGTTCCTGGAGATTGTGTAAAAAATGGAGACGAGTTCTTTCTCCACAGTCCATCGAGATGTGAACACTTCACCCATTCTAGAGCTCATTTCTTTTCAGGATCTTCATATTGAACATACTGTCACTGAGAGTCTCCTAAATGCTTATGTGCCTCTTCTTTATTTTATTATTATTTTATTTTATTTTATTTTATTTTAATTTTTTATTTTTTTATTTTTTTTTTCCAGAGTTTTCATGGTACAAAGCATTATCTTCAACAGTCTCCATCAAAAATCCCAAGCTTCAAAAACTGGACTTTTTTTTGTCCGTACATTTTCAAATAAATGGTCACCACTGGTCTCTCTTAACAGCTTGAATGTTTGTGTTAGAACAAGCTGCCTTGTGCCTATTTGAAGTGAACAGGTCAAACAGATCATTCATGTCCTGCATTCATTTTTCTCATGAGCAAACACTCTTTGAGAAGCTGCACGTCACCAAAGAGTGCTGGTGCACTTGACAACCAGCCCTTTGCTTTCGTGGCTTCACAAGTTCTTTGGTTCTCTGTTGGTTGTTTGCCAGGGAATTGCAGAGTTGTTTGGGGGATTTTTTGGTGGATTTTTGGGATTGCTCATTTTTCTTCCCTAAAGGCAGACTTGCATCATTTTTAAACAGGACTAGGATGTGTAGTAATAGACTTAAATTGTTTTTCTTGAGTGTATCATATGCAAATACCATGACTTTCCATGCCTTAAGCTTAATCTGAGGTTTTAAGGAAAAAAATCTTGTTAGCCTTAAATTGTGCCCCTGATTTTCACCTTTAGCTGCTTTATCTCAAGAAGGGAAATCATATCATAGTCCAATCTGGTCAATTTACAGGTTGGCAGGTATGCAGTCCTAGGTGGAAGAGGTACTGGATGTAACTGTTCTTGGGGACTATTGGAATGCCGTGGGTCCCTTTAAACAGACACACCTGCTTCTAATCAAAATGGTTTGCACTGGGAGTACTTTGCTGCCGTGGTTGCATTGATGAATGGGATGAGAGCAATTCCACAAACCCTTCTTTTGGAAGGAAAATAGATCTTGCTTTGTCTCCATCACAGGGCTGCATGTGGCACCAGAGTGGAGAACTGAGTTAGAAACACACCTTTTGTCTTTCACAAGCACAATGCCTTGCACGCTGTCACCTGCCTTGTTTGCAGTTGTTGCTCTCTAAGGCAGCACACTGTTTTCACAAAGACACCATTTAATGAGTATTGTGTTTTATATTATTGTTGGGTTGTGCTGCTGTAGAAAAATCTCTGTTCCCTTTTAAAAATAAATTGACTGTACATTCCACTTTTGTTTAAGGAAGTTCGTGATACCCTTTAAGCTCTCTTCTATGCATGAAGGGTCAGAATTCAAAGAAGTTGTATGACAACAGAGAAGAATGAGGTTTTACAGTCACCAGGAAAGATGATGAGGCTGAAGAGAGACCACAGTGAAGAGCCTTCATGTATGGGCATTACTGAACTGTATATTTATTATCTTTATTGTTTGCCATTTTTAACATAGTATGTTAGACACAGGTTGTGTTTTATAAAGCATTCAAAAGGCAAGTTCTCTCTCCAAGGAGCTTGCTCAATGCCAAGTGAAACACAAAGGGGTGTCAATGTTTATCTGTAAAGTAATCACACTCCTGAATGCATACCAAGTCCAGTTCAGTAACCATAGGATCTATTGCACTCTTACATAAAAGTTTGATGTGTTGCTCAACGTGACATCTGTAGATCTAATTGTGTTTACTCTTGCTCGTGCTTAATTTTTTTGGTGCCTGTAATGTCTTTATCAGTCTGTTGTCTCTCTCAGTTTGACTTCTAGCTGTGCATCTTCTGCTGTTCCTGGTGATAGTCTCTCTGTGATGTTGTAAATTACATACACATAGCCCAAGTCACTGAATGATAGTTCTGTGCTTTTTTTCCTGGACAGCAGCAGTTTCTTTCTGCACTGAGAACAGAAGTTGGGTGGTATCTGTGGTTATTTTTGCCACTCTATGCAAAATGATGCAAGAGATAGTACTTCTTTCCTTCAGAGAGCTTTATTTCTACGTCAGTGCTTAGAATAGGGAAATATAGCTGAATCACAGAATCATTTGGCTGGAAGAGACCTTCAAGATCATCAAGTCCAGCCATTAACCCTGCACTGCCAGGGTCCCTAAACCATGTCCCCCAGCACCACAGCCACACGGTTTTTAAACACCTCCAGGGATGGGGACTCCAGCACCTCCCTGGGCAGCCCATTCCAATGCCCAACCACCCTCTCTGGAAAGAAATTCTTCCTGATATCCAACCTAAATTTCCCTTGGCGCAACTTGAAGCCATTGCCCCTCATCCTGGCATTTTGAACTTGGGAGAAGAGGTCGACCCCCACCTCCCTACAACCTCCCTTCAGGTAGCTGTAGAGAGCAATAAGGTTCCCCCTGAGCCTCCCCTTCTCCAGACTGAACAATCCCAGCTCCCTCAGCCCATCCTCATAGGAGAAACTCTCCAGACCCTTCACCATCTTCGTTGCCCTTCCCTGAACCCGTTACAGCACCTCAACATCCTTCTTGTAGTGAGGGGCCCAACACTGGACACAGTGCTCAAGGTGAGGCCTCCCCAGTGCCGGGTACAGGGGCACAATCACCTCCCTGCTCCTGCTGCCCACATTGTTCCTAATCCATGCCAGGATGCTGTTGCCTTCTTGGCTGCTGGGGCACACTGCTGGCTCATACCCAGTTGGCTGGCTACCAGCACCCCCAAGTCCTTCTCCTCTGTGCAGCTTTCCAGCCACTTCTCCCCACATGTGTGGCTTAATGTAATTTATATCCCATCTGAGTATAATGAGGCATGTAGACTGTCCAGCTGGAGGGCTGTCTTTTATATATGTTACAGTGCAGTGGTACTGTATTTGAAGCAGTGTGACTCCATTTGCCAGAATCAGATGTAAGGCTTCAGTGCGTTCCTTTCAGGAGATTACATTTCACTAACAGCTTATATGCATTGGAAGTTTTTCTTAGGAGATGGGCAACTAGAAAATAAAATGCACTACTCATCTGCAATAACTGTTGTGTGGGTTCTTTAGCTCAAGGATCCTGTAGTGACATGGTGGAGCTGTTGTGGGGCTTGCTGCTTTGGTCATACCTTCGGCCTTACAATCTTGTTGAGAAACCTCAGTATCACTACTCAGAAAGTTCCTTACACATTGGGTTTGTTTGGGTTTTTTTTCCTTTCTTCCTTTCTAGCAAATTCCTTTATTGTTCTAAACTGAATTTGTGAAAGAGACTCTACCTACTATGGCAGGAGCCCTTTCTTCTCACGTGCCAGCACACTATAATAGGATTAATAGTTTGTGCTGGATCTGTAATCTTCACTCTTTCGCCACTGCTGCTGTTGAAGCAAAAGTATCCTCGGGGCCAGGCTGGCTGTAATGACTTTGATCCCATCACCAGAGGATTCAAGTGGTTTAGGTCCAACTAGATTTTTCCTTCAGATGGCCAATTAGATCGTCTGGTGCTTTTTGTCTAGATTGCTTAAGCAGGATGTGGGAGATGTTGAATCATATCCCTTCCCTATCTAAAGGGCTTATGAACTACTAAAGGCTTATTTGCTACTTTACAGGGAAGTCCCTCAACTCCTAAGAACAGTCTTGGCCAAGATGTTCACAGATTCACAGAACTGTCCAAACCCTGCTCTTAAAGCAAACCATTTTTTGTCAGCAAGAGAAGACTGGGAGTAGGCATCCTACCTTGGCGGGCTGAGCTGGTTTCCAGGCGACGCTTGTTCATATACGTAGTGGAAGAAACTCAGCCCTTGAGCAGAAATGGAAAGTGATTCCCAGAGAGCACTCTGACCTCAGAGTGGTTGGGTAAGCCTGGGCAGGGGTGACGGCCTCGCTTCCTCTGCCTGTTGGGAGGAAGAGCTGGTCTGTGTGGCGAAACCCTGAAGGCTTGGGTGTCAGATCCTCCCTGTCAAAAGCTTCCTGGGAGCAGGGAAAGCTCCTCTCCCTGGAGTTTCTTATGGGCTGATGCAAGAGCTCAAAATGCAGCAAACCAGCTCCACTTTCACCTTCCTCAGCTGGGGTCTGCCCGTGCCTGGCAGGGGAACACCACGGCTCTGTCTGCCCCAGTCAGGTGCTGCTTTCTGTAAAGTCCCCTGGTATCGCTTGTTCGAAATGCAGAGAGTGCTCTGTTTCCCCCACTGAAACCAAAAATACACATGAAACTAAAAGTTACAAATAAAAACCAGAAGCAGTCTCGTTGAACTGCTCTGATCCGGAAAAACCCTGGCTCTTCCCTACGCTTGAAGCTACGTGGACAGTGGCAGTTCTGGTGTGGAGAGGGAGCGTGTTGGGTATCTCCCCTTGCACTTCATCTCTTCAGCATCAAGTGTCACTCCCTGCTGCTCTTACTTAGATCTTCACTGCTATTTATAAATACTTAGATCTTGGGATTTGTACGGCCTAGTTTTTGTGATGCTGTTTGTCTGGACTTGTCAGGATGAAGTGCTTAGCGTTTCAGAACACAAATGCAGCTAAGTGTATTCTCTTTATTCCCAGGGAATACAGTAACTACTGGCAAACATGAACGGAGAGCAAAGACGTTGGTCAGAATTACAGGCATTTTTAAATTAAACCTTTTGTGTTTTGCTTCACAGTATTTTCATTATGTGTTCATAGTGGTCTGTGCTTTTTCTGGTGTCTAGCTGCATGTTTTATAGATTTTGTAAGATTGTTACTTTTTAATATTTTCTTTTTGACTTTTTTTCTTTTTAATAAGAAATTTAAAAATTCTTACAGAAGACAGTCCTTGGAGACTGCTATGCAGTTATCATCTGTGTGCTATGTCTCACATTTAGCCTGGTTGCCACATGCCTATTTAGTGAAATCTGCTGTTTTCTCTGCCTGACATTTAACATGTGGCTCCACAACTGTTATGAGTTTATATCAATGTGGGAAAGATGCTACTGAAAAGAATGTCACTGCCAGACCATAATCTGACTTCTGCCACGAGTCACTTTTTTACCACCCCCCATATGTGTCAGTGCTGGCATTTGAACAGCCGTGTCAGACGGAGGAGAGAATCTCGTTGGAAACTAAGCCACCAAAGGAATTTAGTAAAAAAGAGTTTTCCCTGGGATCTCTTTAGTGATCTAAATCACTGCACGTCTGCCCAAATGCTTGTGTCAGCTGCAATTCCTGACTGCTAGGACTGTACCAATAGCAAATAATAAAATTCACCGTGGCTTTGTGTTGAACATGGAAAATGTTTTACCTCATTTCAAAATTACACTCACATCTCCAAAGTAATACATACTCCTGAAACCAGATTAAAAAAAAAAAAAGAGAAAGTCTTAAGACATTGATGTGTTCATCACCTTCTATTAACAGATAAACCTAGTAGCTAAATTCAATTTGAATTCATGGAGGACTTTTGCCACCCCTCTTGCTTTCAACTCCAGATTGTGTTTTGGACATATTTTTGGATACTGAATGGTCCAAAAAAGGCCAGCCCTACATCTTGTCCATGAAAAGCCATTGCACATCCTGTATGCTGTTGTAACTCCACTGCTTTTGACAAGACTCCTCTTGCCTGATCTAAAAACAGAGTCAAGCTGAAGAGTTTTGCAGCCACAGGCCACTGTTGGCACAGGCTTTGCCATCCAAATAGGTAAGTGCACAGCTGACAATTTTTCTCTACATCATATTGCTATGTGATGGGGTTGCAAGACCCTTTAGAACAATGGTTTTGGAAAGGAAAAACCTCTGGAAAGGAAAGCTTTTGAAAGGAGCATTGGTGTGTGAGCAGATGGTGTAGCCAAAGCTCCCAGTGGTCTTGAGGCTCCCAAGAACCTCTTCAGAATCAACAGCCTACAGTCAGAAAAATGAAGCTGATGTTTCCTGTGTTCTGATGATAAGAAATGCATAGAAGGCTCCTTCAACATCTCTAGAATTCCATTACTTTTTGTTTCATGTTTCATAGTTTCCTTCTTGTTGTCTGCATTTAGCAACTTCTAGATATTGTTTCAGAGAACTGTCACAGGGGTGATGAAAATATCTGCTTCTCAAAGGGGAAGGATCGGTGTCATACAGAGGGAAAGCTGTTTTAAAACTTTCTCAGTGGTATAGTAAAATTCCTTAAGAGGGTGAACTCAATGGCAACATTTCTATTTAACTCGTGATGAACCTGGCACTGTCTTGTATGTAAAAGGGAAGAGAGGCACATGGATAAAGTGGGAAATGACTTCTCCCATCCCTCCTACTTCCTGTCCAATTTGTTCACTCTTGTGAGGCTCAGCTCTTCCTCATCAGGCTTTGAGAAAACTTGTCTAGAAGTAGTACCATCAGAGCAAAGGTAGCATGGTGAGAAATATATCTAATTTTTTGAGCTACAAAAAGAAAGGAAACGAGCCAGATCATCTCTGAAAATGAGGAACTGTGGGCCCCAAGCATCAGTTGACATCTGCTTGAAATCCTTTGCTTGCCATTGACGCAGAACACTTCTTTGCCAGGGACAAAGTCACTCTTCCTGTTCTGCCACTTTTTCCTTTGAGTTAGCCCCTTAAGCACTAGTGATCTTGACGTGGCTTGGAATAACAAGAAGAGTGTAGCGGTTAAATGTCACTAAGTATGTGATGGGACCATGACGTCCCAGGTTTTCTGCAGTGACAAGCTTTTTGTTTTGAAATACATTTTTGGTGGCCACCAGAAGTGGAACCTTTTTTCAAAGACTCTGAAGTAGATTTTTATTTTTTTTTATTTGAGAAAACATATAGAAATACTTATAACTTGTTCAGTAAAGGCCTTTTCCTGAATGGCTCCTCCTGACATCTGTAGGAATTTGTAATGCCGTAGTGCAGTGTCTCTTGACACTCCTGAAGTTTGCTATTTACTCTCCATTAATACCTTTTATATCCTCAAAATGCCCCCTGCACTTAGGTTCTCTTTTGCCAAAATGCCTTTTCCTCCAAATCAGCTTTTTCAGGGGATGTTCCTTTGTTCACAGACAGTAGGCTTCCTTTCAGTGTTAATACACTCTAAAATATAGGCAATTTCAGGTGGCCCTGAGTTTGATCTGGACTGAAGAAGCCATGGAATGCCTTTTCCTGAGCATCAGACAGTTGTTTTTGTTTTGTTTTGTTTTGTTTTCCTGGAAAAGTCCTTTGGAACAGCTTGTGCAGATACATATTCTACTTCTGCTCTTTCCTATTATTTTTTCTCTTTTGCCTTTTCCTTTAGCATTCTAACCTGCCATTCTCAAGCAAGAGTTTATCAGGAAGAAAAAGGTCACATGAAAAGCATCCTTTTAGTAAAGTATCTCAAGCCAAGGCTACTCTGCAACCCTGCAAAAGAAATATCAGTGACAGTTTTGCATCACCTTAATTTTCTTCCCTTCAGTAATCTTGAATGGTTTTAGTAAATCAGAAAATATTTAAATGAAATAGAAAATATTCCTTTGTAACTGAGAATGCTCTAAAAAATCAGGAATGATTCCTGGCATCTCTAAATTGCAGAACTGTAACAGCTGCTCAGCTTTCTTCTCTTGACCAGAATGTGAATTGAAAATGAAAGTCTAGAATGTTTGGTTTGTTGGGTTTTGTTTGTTTGGTTTGGTTTGGGTTTTTTTTTGTGCTATAATTGTATGCTTTTGAAGAGGTGGCTGTTTACAAAACTTACTGTATATTAGGTGGCGTTGTTACAGGGGACCATCAGCTCTTGTTGTCCCTTGGTCTAGAGGTAGTCTAGGCCCCCCGGTGATGCTGCGGGGCCTGACCTGCTCCAGGCACTGAATGAAGAAGCCACAGTGACCAACTTTAAGAAGCACAGTTCCCCTTATCTGGACTGTTGTCCTCAGTAAGAGCTGTCTTCTTCCTGATACAGAAAAGGAGTGTAATTTCTTCAGCTATACTATCTGTAGCTGTACTATAATACATGTCCTGGCAGTGACAGGAGTGAGGGGGGGGACCAGAGCAGATTAACCATCTGAGGCCAATCCCACCCCTCGGCTTCAATGTCCCTCAAGCTGGTTGGCAGCAAAGCTGCTGAAAACTAAGCATAGTGTTTTTCACACCCAGATGAGGAGGAATTGACTCCTCTCCCTGCTGTGGGACAGGCAGCAATTCACAGAATCACAGAATGGGAGAGGTTGGAAGGGAGCTAGAAGATCATCTAGTCCAACCCCCCTGCCAGAGCAGGGGCACCTAGACCAAGTCACCCAGGAACAGATCCAGGGGGGGCTGGAATGTCTCCAGAGCAGGAGACTCCACTATGATGGTCATCCTCCACTTTGTAGTGGAGAATAACAGAGAGATGTCTCAGTGGAAGTTTTGTCCTTGGCTCTGAAACAAGCCATACAACCTACAACCACCTTATGCACTTTGCAAGGCCTGGAAGTGTTCTTGAATGTTCACCAAAGAGCCAGGTTGTGAATGTAGATTGACTGTGTCTCTGTTCCCCTTTCCATTCCATAGAATCACAGAATCATTAAGGTTAGAAACCTTAAAGATCATCAATTCCAGCCATCTACTGAACATTATTGTTTCAGTGCATGTTTCTTAGCACACATGGAGAAGGCAGATGTAGTTACCTGTCTCTCAGGCAGAATTTTATGCAACATGGAATCTGTTACATGTTTTCTGAAAAGAAATGAAAGCTTTACAGCTGAGCAAAAAAACTCCAAGAGAAAAAGACATGATATCCTGGCATAAAACATCATCCTTAGGCATGGTGAATAGTCAGGTTTGTGTATAAAATGTGGCCTTATTCTATTACAAAAAAAAATTCGCATTTGCATGTTTGCATCATGTCTCTCTGCTGTCTTCCAGCTTTCCAGACTTCTACATTTTATTCATTACAGTTAGTTTACACTACTGATAAATCTAATTTTGGACAATTTATACGATTTAGGTTCATATTTTCCCCTAAAAAAATAGCAGTGCTCACAAATTTTATCTTATATGCTTACTGTTTCTACTATTGAACTGCGACAGAAGGTTGGCTTTATTGTTGTTGGCAGTTATTTCTCATTTGATGCTTTGGGGTGGATTTTTTGTTGTTGTTTTTATTTGCTTTTGTTTAGGTTTTGTTGTTATTTGGGGTTTTTTTTATGATGGCTTTGTAAGAGACTGACCAGATGAAAGAGTTGGGCCTGATTTAGATTGCTGAGATGAAATTTCAGAATTTCCACTCAATGTAATGTACAATGTTTATATTATGTTTTGAGCAAAGGATCCAGGATTTTATTCACTACTATATTTAAATTTAGAAAGCAAAACTATTTAAATGTGGAGTATCACATTAAAACATATTTTAAAATCTATTTCCACTTGTAAATTTCTTAAAGGTTACAGGAGAAAATTTCTTGTATAGGCACTTCTAGCAAGAGATTTTTTTTTTTCCACTTCAAAAAGTGTTGAAGAAGAGTTCAGAAAAACTGGGAGGACCCCAACAAAATCCATCTTGTTGATATTCCTTGTATTGCAAAACTATTTTAGCTATGGGTACAATAATAGCAGTGATAATAACTGCTTTGCTAGGAATGTTGATTGTAAAGGATAACACAACTCTGATAAACAGACATGGAAAAATTAATTTAAGCCTTTTTATGGAGCCTTGTGGGATGCGGTGATGCAGGAGCTGTGAGAAAACAGGGATTAGGTGTGCACAGAACTGTCTAAAGGAGAGAGAACACTGCTGACTGTTAATGTGGTGAGGAAGGAATGAGCTGGGTGCTGTGGTAGCAGCAAATAAGCTGGGTGGAAATAACTCTGGAAGGGAAGGACCCTGGTGTATATGGTGGATGTGCTCCTAATGTGGTCTTGGAGTGGTCTAATGAGGTATATCTGGCAGCAAAAAGGGAATTTTACTGCCTTGATTCAAAGATGTTTGTGAAATTTAATTTAAATTTTGCCTGTGTTTCTGATTGCCTATGTTAAAGATGACTTAGAGGGTACCAAGACTGCTTTCTATTGGCAGTGATGGATGATTCCATGCTCCATTAGAACAAAGAAGCTTGTAGACCCTTTTTACAGCACGTTAGTGAGAACCAAAAGAAAAGAAAGGGAGGTCCTCAACACCCAAAATGGTGTTAAGGCAGACCTCTCCAATAGGACTATTTTGTACATGTAGGTGGCAAGCAGAAAGGAAACCCAAGGATCTTTCCAGAAATGTTCTTTCCAGGCTATGAGCCTCACAGGGAAGATGTTCAGGGACAAGACAGAACATGTCTTTTTAGTATTTGGGTCTCACAGCTTAGCTGCAGCAATGATGCTTTCTCAGCATTTTTTAATATAGAGGAACCTGGCAAATTATTTGTTATCTTTATCACTCTTTCCTCAATATAGTATTTTTCAGGAGAGATGAGAATGGCTAAGTAATGAACAAAAAGAGGTGCTAAGGGTTGGGAAAACCTTATTTTTCAATGAAAAAAAGTACAGCTGAGGCAGAATAAGGATATAGAAAAGGAATGAGGGGAAAAGAATCAAAGAGAATTAAAAGGAGGAAAGAAAAAGAGGAGGCCAGAAGTCCAGTTTTGATAAAGAGATTTGCAAAAAGAAATTCCTTTGGCAAGTCTAATGACCCAACCTCTCCTAAATCATTTAAAAGGCGAAATTAAGTGGGGAAGCAAAACTGACCTGGCTTTTATTATTGAATCACAGAATTATAGAGCTTGCAAAGGATGGGGCACTAGCTTGGACAGAGTCAAGAGCACTCAACACTCTCTCCATAGCTCATCTTCCCAGTGAGCATATGCAAGTTGGTAGGACCATACCTAGAGGAAAGAGGCCCACCTATTCCTGAAACTATCTGGAAAGATCCCTTTCTTGTTTGTAACTCAATTTTCTGCCAATGCCATTCCAATGAAATAAATGCAGGCAATTTGGCTCTTAGTCCAGTAGACCTACAATTAATACAGAAACACATGTGCAAGGATCAGACTGATACTTCAATTAACTCAATAGAAATATTATAATTGTATGCCCAGGGAGCCTTTTTTTTTTTTTTAACAGGTTTGTGGTTTGTTTGTTTGTTTTTCACATTGAAATAGCAGGTAAAAAATAAACATGCAAGGTAATTTAAATATATTTCCTATGGAAGGCTATCTTATTCATTGCTTCTGTTTGTATCTGAAAGGAAAAATTTCATATGCTATAGGTAATCTGTAGATCAAGTCTCATTTCTGATGCTAAAGAGGTACACAAAGAGTTCTGTGATTTCCAGGGATGAAGTCTCATCTTGCCCCAAACTGTATATCCCAAATGTAAATATAAACCTTCA
>VYZU01010971.1:0-20605 GCA_013401355.1 Ceyx cyanopectus
AGGATGGCACATTGGCCCCTCTGTCCCCCTCAGCAGAATGTCACTCACAGCAATGATACATCTGCTTTTCCTTCTGGAGCCAGTTCTGATTGTGGGTCTTTGGTGTCTTGATCTTTCTGGCATTTCTGGCCCAGGTGAACCACCCTCCTCTCCTACAGCCAGTTCCTCCTGCAGGGCCTCATACCTGTCCTGCAGGGGTAACTGAGGAGGTAGGGGAGGCTGAGAGGGGTTCGTCTGCTTCCCTGAGCAAGGACCTGTTTCCATTCTCCCCCTTCTCTGAAGTCCCATCCTGCTACCTAGTGAGGATCAGGAAGAGGATCCTCTGGTTTATGTGGGTCCTGATTTATCAGCCTTGCTGGTTCACCTCCCTGTAGTAGGACCCTTCATGCTTAGCTCCCATGTTCACACAGGCCTCCTGTGAGTTTCTGTGGAAGTGATATTTAAAGCTGTAAAACCCAGAGCACTACTCAGCCTCTTAGTGAGGTAGCATCTTTTTTTAATTATTATTTTAAATTCATTATTTCATTTCACAGATTCACAGTTTTACAGATTTTAACATGTCATTATTTCTTTATTTTCTTCTTTAGCAGAAATTTCACAGTTAATGGCTGTATGTTTTTCCATAAGAACCTAGTGTTTCAGAAACAGGATTTTATTATCAATTGTAAAACATCTGCAGATAGACCCCTTTGCTTCAGCACAGCAAGAGTGGCAATGTTCCCCTATGGCTTTTACATTCCTGAGCATTCAGAGGAGCACATCCCATGACAAAGAGCTAACGCCTGGCTAGAAACACCTTCTGCATAACCAGCTGGGGTGGCAAATACTCCCGTGCAACTCACTTAACAGGAAAGGGCAATGCTAAACCCTGTACTGGCATAGCATTTCACCAACCACAGATGGCTGCAAGGTCTCACTCCAGGGCTGCCAGTGAGTGCTGCTGTCTGGGACAATAAGCATGGAGACCCAACCTCCCCATCTCTGTAGGGAGTATTCCCAGACTTGGGCCCCCAGCTGAGAGCTGTTTTAAGTCGATGTGGCCTTGTTATATTTCCTGTTTTAAAAACAGTCATGTTTCCTTTTTTTTTCCTCACACCTAACTTACATGTATGAAGCATGGTCCTCATTGCATTTTATCTCAAGAATGTGCACACATTAGTTGCTCTGACCTAAAAATAAAGCACCTTTTTTAAGCAGGGGAAGATAGGTGGGAATATGCATAGCTATAAACTGCAGCACTGCCTTAATTTGACTGCACTTCACTTCTGCTCTGTCTCTGTTAGGCAAAAAGCTGCTGAGGGGAAACATTCCCACATTTTGTTTGTAGTGTGTAGAAAGCACACACCTGACTTCAGGACATTTTTTTGCACAGCTGCACAGAACTGTTGGTATGGAAAAAACAACGCAGCACCTTGTAACTTCCAAAACCCTTTTTTATAACCTGTATCCCTATTCCTGGTGACTGTTTGCTGTAACCAGTTGGTGCAGCCTTGGGCTGGAGGCGTGCTTGGAAGCTACGGGTTTTTTTTCCTCTTTTTTTTTTTTTTTTTTCACCATGCAGTTTTCCTGCAGGACTATAACATAACAACACTTGTGGTGCAGCAGGGTGAAAGTGGTCCTTGTTTTTAAACAAGTCTGATTTCAGGCACTCATGCAGAGTCTTCTATAAATTTTCATTCACACTCACACCTGCATGTTCATGAGCTTCAAGACACTTACGGATAACATCTGTGACAAGCCATACCAGTTGTTGTGCTCTTGTTACCTCCTGGGTGCCTTTGGATTGGTGACACTGCATTTGCTGGATGTGCCCTGCCCACTCTTTAGGAGTGGGTGTCATCTGGGATCTTGGTCTCTGGTATCTTCTCCCAGTCCATATAAGGCTTCTTTTTCTTTTCCTTATCTGAGCATTTTCATAGCTGCAGTCTTAGTCTTCATCCCTCTGCCACCTTATCATATGGTCTTTGTTCCTTGACTCTCCTCTGTTCAGCCACCTGAGCAACATAGGTTGTGGTGCCCCACTGTCATATTTCTAGCTCTCGGGGTTCCTCCAGTGGACTTCCTGCCCACAGCCCCCAGCTGTCCCCCAGGCAGAAGCAGGAGCTGATGCTGCTGTACTTGTTCCTTTTTGTCTCCATGATCATAGCGATGGTGATGGACACCAGGACAGCACAGACAATTGCCCTACCGTCATTAACAGCTCCCAGCTGGACACAGATAAGGATGGTTTGGGTGATGAGTGTGATGAGGATGATGACAACGATGGCATTCCTGACCTCTTGCCCCCGGGCCCTGACAACTGTAGGCTGGTCCCCAACCCAGGGCAGGAAGATGATAATGGTAAGATAGGCCTTCAGGAGCCAATTCGGTGCTCAGGCATTACCTCCTTCCCCAGGCATTACATGTATCCACGAGGTCCTCGGGTGATTTCCCTGGGCACTGTAGCCACTGGGGACAAGACACCACCTGCTTCTCAGACGCCCTTATCCAGGGGCTTAGCTAAATATGCCCATTTGCTGCACCATAAACCTGGTTTCTCTTCTCTGATGCATTCAGGTGATGGAGTCGGGGATATCTGTGAGTCTGATTTTGACCAGGATACAGTGATTGATCGGATTGATGTGTGCCCTGAGAATGCAGAGATCACCTTGACAGACTTCAGGGCCTATCAGACAGTGGTGCTGGACCCAGAGGGAGACGCACAGATTGATCCCAACTGGGTCGTTCTGAACCAGGTATAAATACATCTGGTCTTTCTTACATGTCTGAGAAACATTTGAAAAACACAGTAAAACTGTCTCTAATTGCTGGACCTCTGGCAAACAAATTATATGTGGAAGCTGTTGCTTGGCAGACTGTTCTACAGGAGTTACAATGAAGGAACTTTCTTTAGACATATGACTGCTTTAAGCTTGTTGCTTCTATTAATCTAAAATAACTACAGGCTGGTCAGCTTCTTCTGGGTGTATTTCATTGCTGCCAAGAAGGCAAACATGAGACTTTTGTGTACTCCTGTTGAAATATTCCTGTAGCAAAGTTTCATGAATTCCCAGAATTTTGAAGTCTGACCTCCCATGTAGCAAAGAATTTACTCCTAAATGGAGTCCGGTAACTGTTACTTACAATAGAAAATTTTAGCCTTCAGGAGGCTAATGTATTCTGACTCACAAGTAACATGACATTTATTGTCACTGCCAAAGTGTCTGCCAGTCCAGACAAAATGTCTTCTTAACACGGCTGTGGGAGACTGTTTAATTCTGAACTCATGATCAAGCTATATGGGCTTAGCCTCGGAAATATTCTCCCCTGTTGCTTTTCCCTCCTCCCCAGTCCCATCTCCAGTGCTGGACAGCGTCTGTGATTTCCAGAACAAGGCTGGGGTGGGGAAAGAAAGTATTGGAGAAGCAGTACAGCCAGTTCTGTAAGGAGAAAGAAAATTCCTTCCTGACTCAAGGGTCGCAAGCAGCTGAAACATTTGTGTTTGGTAACAGTCTCATTTCAGTTCAGAGATACAAGTGCTAAAAGATACATTGTGAGCAAGTGAAGAAGACATCAGTGTGGGTGCTAGAGGGAGGCTGAAAGAAGCTGCCAGGCTTAGCCAACCCAGCTTGCCACACATACTAACCACCCTGAATTTGCTTTCTCAGGGCATGGAAATTGTGCAGACTATGAACAGTGATCCTGGCCTTGCTGTTGGTATGTCCCCTCTTCTTCGATTCCAGTTTTGCAACAGAAAGCTTGCAGCATGCGGGCAGGTTTTCTGCAGCGTTGTTTCTGATCTGCCTGCCTCCTCAGGTTACACGGCCTTTAACGGCGTTGACTTCGAGGGCACCTTTCACGTGAACACGGTGACAGATGACGACTATGCTGGCTTTATTTTTGGCTATCAAGACAGTTCTAGCTTTTACGTGGTAATGTGGAAACAGACTGAACAGACATACTGGCAAGCAACTCCCTTCAGAGCTGTTGCAGAGCCTGGCATTCAGCTAAAGGTATTCACTGGAGATACAGTGGTCATCACAGCCTGGCTATGCCATCCTGCCGTGTGTGTTGGCCATGTTCCCCTGACATCTAACTGCCATGTGCTGAGCTGTTGTGCTGTGCATTGGCTGCCTGTTGGCCATGCTGCCTGGTTGTTATTGACTCCCTGCAATGGGTGTTGAAACAACTCAGGTGGCTGCTACACAACCCTTTTAATAACACCATTTCTTGAGGAACTTCATTTCCAGTCTTAACCTTGATAATCAGCTAGAGTGTTTAGTCTCTGCTCTGATTGTGCTTTGACTGTAATTAGTTGAATTGCCTCCTTTTCCTTTGTACAGGTACTCAGTTGCTTTTCCATGCAAGCAGTGGCTGCAGTTATTCAAGAGAAGTTAGGGGCTTGTAAGCAGGAGGGAGGGTGCTTCTGCAGACCTTCCCCACTGCTTGGAGCTCCTGAAAGGGACATTTCTCTGTGGTCATCATTGAGAAACTGTGTTTCTGCAGGCTGTGAAATCCAAGACAGGGCCTGGTGAGCACCTACGCAACTCCCTGTGGCACACGGGGGACACCAGTGATCAGGTCAGGCTGCTGTGGAAGGACCCTCGGAATGTGGGATGGAAAGACAAAGTCTCCTACCGCTGGTTCTTGCAGCACAGACCCCAGATCGGGTATATCAGGTAAGAGAGGAAAGGATAGATAAGGTGAGTAGATACATGTCTTGCCTAAACTACAAGTTTGTCAACACCTAATTCAGATGATAATCTGATAATTTATAATATATCTGTGCTTTGCACTGGTGAATAACAGGTTAGACTTCGGACATTCAGCCTGCAATTCTTTTCCTAATAAAGACAATTCCATACTACACCTGTTTGTAACTGAAGTTTTTTGCACCTCATCCTAATAAGCCCTTTTCTGGCTTCAATACCTTATTTTCCAAGCTATTGAAAAACAATGAATTTCAATCATGAATTTTAACCTTTTAGAATATTTTTGTTGGAACTGCATTAGTTCCTTCACATATCTGGGGATAACAAAGTTAACAGAAGCTGTCCACTTAGTGGTTGTGATCCTAAATAAGATTAGCAAGTATCCTGATGTGATAGATTTGAGGTTACATAGCATATATTCAGAAAGTCTATCAAAGCTCTGTAATGTATGCTACCAATTCCTATTTTGTTATTTGGGAAAAAAAAATGGTTATTTAAAAAACTTCACCATTAAGGAGGAAATGTTTCTATCTTCAATATCCAGATCAGCAAGAATTATGATCAAGATTTGTGTTAAAAAGCAAAAAAAACCCAAAACTGTTTTAGCATAATCAGCTCAGGTTTTACAACCTTACAATAGATCAGAAATACAGGTGAGTCAGCTGTTCTTCAAAAAATCACTGCCCTGAAGTCGAGATGCAGTAACTTGGTGGTGTAATTATTTTTTTCTGAAGCAGAACATCATCTTCACCAGTAGTTGGGAGTGAGCATGTTAGACTTCATGCTAAAATGGTGTAAGAAGCACTGTCATGAATACTGACAATTATTGTGTCCCAGTCACAACAGTGAGTAGTTGTTAGGTGACAACTTTAGCCTGATTTATTTGTGAAGCTGCTTCATGAGCAGACATCTGCCTGTTGATGCTGTCACTCTTAAGGAGTCTAATTAATGCCCCCTGCTTCCTGGAAAGGCGGCAAAGTCAGTGTCACAAAATCCTTCAAAAAGGAAAGGCAGCCAGGCCTAATGTGAACCTCTGTCCACGTCTCGCTGTGGTCTATTCAGGCCATATGCCACAGACCATAATGCTTCTAGCAAAGGTTTCCTGAGGCTTCAAGGAAGCCTAGGAAAAAGTAACTTGAGACACAATCTCCCACGGAAACTTGAAAGGCAAGTTCTATTCAGTGTACAGACACTTCTGAACTGCCAGGAAATAAACTCAGGAACATAACTGGAATCTATCTTTTTCTTTCTTTTCTTTTTTCTTTCTTTTTCTTTCTTTTTTTCTTCTTTCCTTTTCTTTCATGAAAAGACACATGAACTTCACCCCTCACTATTTCTTGCATGTCAGACTAGTACTGTCCTCATCCAAAACAGGAGCCTTCAGGCTCATCATCCTATTAAGTTGCTTACCTAGTACTCCAGAGGCTGAGGTTTTCCTGTAGATGGCACTGCAACTGCCAGCTCCACTGGCTTCAGTGTGGTCCAGCTCAAGCCCTCAGCAGAGGGCACATGCTGGGGAGCTGGCAGGGCACAGCTGTCCCCAGAGCTGTTTGGGAATTTGCTGATGCATTTTCTAACAAAATGCCTTTATCATCGAAACTGTTCCTGGAATTAACTGCATTTTAAAATAAATCTCTCAATCAAGTTTAAAAATCCACTCAGCCGGACTGACCACAAGAAAAAAAATTCCCAGTCTTTTGAGGGATGTGTAAAAAACCAACCACCACCAAAACACCCTCCCCTGCCCAGCTCTTGCCAGCATCCAGCACTGCTCCAGTTCCAGTCGAGAGAGGATCTGTCTTAACTGCTTTTTGCCTCGGGCTGGATGGGGGGATAGCATGTCCAAGCCTAGAGTCACCATGGGTAGCTGAATTTTTATGAACATTGCAGCCTTGGAAAAAGACCTAACAGAGCTCCTCTTTGCTTTCATTAAGGGCGAGATTTTACGAAGGCTCTGATCTGGTGGCAGACTCTGGTGTAACTATAGACACCACGATGCGTGGAGGACGGCTTGGAGTTTTCTGCTTCTCTCAGGAAAACATTATTTGGTCCAACCTGAAATATCGCTGCAATGGTAATGTCGCTCTTACACCATATTAGCTAACATGTGACCACGGAGAACTGGTAGCGTGGCTGTTAGATTAAGCCACTTTGCATCTTTTTCATTGCTTTTCATTTATAAGTTCCTCACAGCTGTGAACACCTCCCCTGACACCAGCAGCACACAACCCAGCCAGACAGGAACTAGAACCTCACAACTGCTCCTCACAGAGCAGTCACTCTGCTGCAGAGGTTGTGCCAACTATATAGTATAGCTGTCATCAGAGAATTAGGAACGTTACTTAAAACCAGCCATGAGAGATATACAATATACCAAGGCCACCATGTATGTAGGATGCCTAAAGCTCTTAAAACAAAGTGAATCTCAAAGTCACTGGAATCAGTCATAAGGTGTCATCGTCACTCATGTACTTACTTGCTGGTTGCTCCCTCCTGTTGGAGGACAAGACCGTAAAAGGCACTTCTTCCCATAAAGGAATCTTTCCCAAACTCATTAGGTGTGTGTTGGCTCACTCCTCTTGGAGTCGGAGCCTCACAGCTTAGTCTTTATCTCCCACTACATGGAATAACCCAAACCTTGGTCAATCACAAAAGCTTCTTGTGTCAGGCTACTTCTGCCCTGGCAGCAGTTCAGCTAGCTTAAAGTGGGGCTGGTGGGGCTCTCCCCCTCCTCTCAGCATCAACCCCTACCTGGCCACAGCAGCTGTGAGAAAATAAGTGCAAGTTTCCTTGTATGCTTTTGAGTATCCAAGAAGCCCAGACTGGTCTACAGTGGCCACAGCTGTTGCATGGCCAGACCCTGCCTTTGTGGCTTGTTCCAGTGATGGATTCTGCTTCTCAGACACTCCGTATGCCTAGGGTAGCCCTTGGAGCTCATGGTTTAATGTGAACTTCTCAGCAGCAGTGCTTACAGTTAAAAAATTACTTGATAAATGTCTCACACAATATGTGTTTTCCCAGAAAGCATGTTTCAAAGCTGCCACTGAAGTCATACTTCCCTGTCAGTGAGCAGGTAGTGGCTTTGCTGCAGGCATTGAAATAAGTCAATGAAACACACTCGGGAAAGCCTCTGGAGTCCCAGGTATCTCTGCTTTAATTTCAGACTAGTTCCCACATTTGCAGGAAAAAAAAAATAATTTCAAGCCTCAAAAAAAAAAAAAAAAAAAAAGTTTCAAACCCAAAAAAAAAAAAAAAAAAAAAGGCAAAGGATTTACCCCTATTTTTCTACAAACTGTATTTATACAATGATCTTATTATTTAATTATTTTTTTTTAGTTTAGAATTACCTGTCCTGCATCAGGATGGAAAAGATCAGAGTAACGCTGAGGTCATGCATCTGAGCTTCATTGATGTGGTTCATCTTAGGCTGCAGCTTTAGCTCTGTGGTCAGCCCTGTGGCTCTTCAAATAAAACATTCTGGGATCTGGTAAAGGCACACTGCAAGCTCAGTACTTCAAACAGAGCTATAGGTGCCTCTTACAATACTGACCCATCTAGCTCCCTTCCCAGTTCTGAAGATCTTCTACCCAATGCTGTTGGTACTTGGGTTAATGTTTCTGTCCCTTCCTGTGGTGTGAGAAGCCACCACAGGGAAATGGAATTAGGATACATGAGAAATAGATGTTGATGTTGCAAGTGTGTCTAGGATGCAAAAACAAAGCAACCACTTTCTCTGGCCACTTTTTCAAGCATTTATTAATAAACCTATAAGAGTGTAAGCCACAAAGTTTTCAGGTGGAAATGTAAAGATTGATAGTACTCCATTTTGGACTGGCACTGTAGCACTCGCTGTCTTGTCAGCTCCTCGGTGCTTTTCAGCTGTGTACAGCTAAATCTGGAAAGCGTGCCCTGTTCATTCTTAATGTGCAAACAAAAGAGTGGACATGTTGCCTGAAAAAAATAAAGAGTAGGTGGGTAATTCATTAATCTAAGTGCTCCTCATTTTTGTCAGAAAAGACTAAAGTTTTGCATTTTTTCCTCTTTTCAGATACCATCCCAGAGGACTTTCAAGAATTTCAAGCTCAGCAATTTGGCGTTGGGGATATTTAAGAAAGAAAAGCAAACTGACTCCGCTATCGCAAACAATAAAACAATGTATTTTAAATCCTTATATGACTGTTGTTGTAAGAGTGCACACCGCAGCTTGTTCTCATTGATGTGACTATGTCAGACTTTTTTATGTATAAAAGTGAAAATAAAAATGAAACAAAATAGACTGGGGCTTCACTTTTTTTCAAATCTACCCTAAAATCTAGGGAGCAGCATGTAATGGACTGACACTTGCTTAAAACATTCTCAGGAAAAGTTTGAATCTATTTCTATTTTGGATTCAGCATTAAACAGGGTGTTGAAGAAAGTGCTGCTTTGTCTGCCATGTATCAGGAACAACAGGTTTCATCAGGGCATGAAGTGTCTGGGAGCTCTCTGGCCAAGCCAAAGGCTTCTTAAAAACCTTTCCAGTATGGCTAGGAAAAAGTTTTATCATCTTCTTAGAGCAGTTAACTGCCTTGGAGATTTAGTTACTTTTGGCAGACTTCCTCAAAGACCTCCCTGCCCTCCCACTGCCAGAAAACTGTAACACTGTCATATCCTGTGAAAGCCAAAAAGCTGATTGCAGTCACATCTTAGGACTTGCAAGTGACTAAAATAAAACAAAACAAAACAACAACTACAAAAAAGTTGACACATGCAGAACACCTATATAGAGAAAGTAAACCTAACTTTCACATAGCAACCTGGACAGGCTGGAGAGCTGAGCAAAGGGGAAGCTAATGAAGTTAATCAAAAGCAAGCATAGGGTCCTGCACCTGGGGAGGAATAACTACACGCATCAGCACAGGTTAGGGGCTGACCTCTGGAAAGTAGCTCAGAGTAGGACCTGGGAGTCCTGGTGGACATGTTAACCATTATCCAGCAATGTGTCTTCATGGCCAAAAAGGCCAGTTGTGTCCTGGGGTGTATTAAGAAGAGTTTAACTAGCAGGTCAAGGGAGGTTCTCCTCCCCCTCTGCTCTAGTAAGGCCACACCTGGAGTACTGTGTCTAGTTCTGGGATACCCAGTTCAAAAGAGACAAGGAGCAAGTGAAGCAACTGAAGTCCAGCAGAGGGTACAGATGCTCTTCAGAGAGACCTGGACAGGCTTGATCAATGTGCTGCAGCCAATCCTATCAGCTTCAACAAGGCCAAGTGCCAGGTTCTTCATTTGGATCATAACAAACCCAGGCAACACTACAGGCTTGGGGAGGAGTGGCTGGAAACCTGCCCAATGGAAAAGAGTGCTCGTGGACAGCCAGCTGAACATGAGCCAGCAGTGTGCCCAGGTAGCCAAGAAGGCCAACAGCATCCTGACCTGTATCAGGAATAGTGTGGCCAGCAGGACCAGGGAGGTGAATTATCCTTCTGTAACTGGTGTTGTTGAAGCTGCACCTTGAGGACTGCGTTCAGTTTTGGGCCCCTCACTACAAGAAAGACACCGAGGTATTTCAGCAGGTCCAGAGAAGGGCAACTAAGCTGGTGAAGGGCCTGGAGAACAGGTCTTAAGAGGAATGGCTGAGGGAACTGTGGCTGTTTAGTCTGAAAAATAAGGAGACTGAGGGGAGACCTTATCACTTTCTGCATCTACCTGAAATGGCATTATAGAGAGGCAGGCCCTGGTCTCTTCTCATGTAACCAGTGACAGAAGAAGAGGGAACAGCCTCAAGCTGCACCAGGGGAGGTTTAAACTAGACATTAGGACAGATTTTTCACTTAAAGCATTGTCAGTCTTTGGAACAGGCTGCCCAGGGAGGTCACTGAGTCACCATCCCTGGATGTGTTTCAAAGCCGTACAGATGTGGTGCTTGGGGATATGGCTTAGTGGTGGCCTTGGAACAGTAGGGTTAATGGGTGGGCTTGATGATCTTAAAGGTTTTTTCCAAATGAAATGATTACATGATTCTATGATGCTGATGGGCAGGAGAAACTCTGTGGTAAGTCTGAGAGACCTGGGGCTGTTTAACCGAGAGAAGAGAAGGCTGAGAGGAGATCTTATCAATGTTTATAAATATCTGAATGGTGGGTGTCAAGAGGATGGGGCCAGACTCTTTTCAGTGGTGCCCAGCAACAGGACGAGCACAAAGCAGAACACAGGTTCCATCTGAATATGTGGGAAAAAATCCTTACTGTGAAAGTAATGGAGCACTGGAACAGGCTGCCCAGAGAGGTCATAAAAGTCATGGAGACTTTTTAAATTCACTTGGACATTGTGATTCTATTCAGCCTGATCTAGGTGATCCTGCTTTGTTGGGGGTTGGACTCAATGACCTCCAGAGGTTCCTTCCAACCTCTACCATTCTGTGACACACAAAGCCAGAATTTCACCTGCTGTGCCACTCAGAGCTGAGCTTCCTCAGCAGGTACTGCAATCTAAGGAAAATAAGTCACCAAGTTAAAAACCCAAAACACCACATTAAGCCTTAGTAACCATTAGGAAAGGACTGGAAAAAAAAAAGAAGTATCAAAGTGCACTCTATAATTTAATGTGTAGAAAGTCACTGAATACCATGTGTTTTTCTACTGAATTACTTTCTGAAATGAGCTAGGAAAGGAAGGGAGGACAAGCTCCAAGGACAGCCTATAGGATAATTACTTTTACAAAGACAATGGGAAACTGTACTTCAGCCTGGGGGGAGAAAGGAAATACACAGAGGGGGAAGACAGCAAAGTTTTTAAAAATCAGATGGAGCCCTGATAAAATGAGCTGCTCTTTCCCAGCACAAGAATACAGGGGAAATGCTGAGTTAAATTATCAGGTAAGGGTATCAAAACAACATCAAAACTTCCTGCTCTCAGTACAATAAAAATACCCATAAGGTTTACGGTTCTATCAAAGGCATGGGGCTACAGTAAGTTTTTTTGCCATGGACTTGTCCACCATTGCTGAGGCTTCTGGGAGGAATGCAGCACTGGGATCTTTCCCAAGAGCGATCCAAGAGCCCCACAACAAAGAGCATGATGCAGGAGTGGTCCTCTGGCACAGCACTTCATCATGAAAGGTCCTCCAGTTTCAGTCCTCCCTTGGCTCGTGACGACAAGGAACATGTCCCAGGGTGGGTCTGGTCAGCTCTATGGCAGGGGCACAATCCTGACTGGCAGGAAGGCTGATGCTGCCACATGCTGAACCAGACCTCCACAACAGCCAGGACATGGATGGCGACAAGAAGCAAGGGAACCAGGAGACATGGAGACATGGCACTTACCCTGCTGTAGATCTAGGTGTCAAATCCAGCAGATGCCAACCCCACTATCCGGCCAAGTGAGAAAAAAATCCCAGAGATCATTGTTTCAAACAACTGCACAGGTTTCAGTGCTATACTTGGCCTGGAAGATACTTCGTTGCATTGCCAGAGGTATCTGACGTATCTCAGAGAGATGGATTGTACATCACAGTCGCCATAAGCAAACATGAACAACCTGCCATCTTCTGAGATCATGCTCTGAGGAATACAGAAATATCACAGACAGTGGAGACATGCAATAATATTCCAAAAAGACTAAATTATTTTTTTTTTTGTTAAACATCCAAATGTAGTGAACAAAAAAGATCATCCATTTTACCTTTACTGACTTAGTAACTACCTCATGTATTTATGTATTTTTTAAGTTTCTCCCAGAATTAGTTTATTTTTCAATTTATACATACCACAATTCATTTCAAATGTAAGAAAAACTTTATTGGTCCATTAAACAATAAGTCTATAACAATACATTCACTCTGTATACAAAAGGAAGTGTGCATAAAAACCATTAACATGCTTTAAAAAGTCAAAGCTGTTGTGATTTTCCAACTAAGATCTTACAATTCTGAAATATTTACCAATTCTTAAAAGTCAAAGTGTTAAAGTTACTACAGATCACAACACCTGCAAAAAATGTTAAATAAACTAGCAAACCCTCCACTTCACTGGGTTACAGCTTAATAAAATAAAAGCACACACACACACCAAAAAGTTCCCTTGAGATATTAAGAATCTTGAAAAAGACTAGTTAAAATCCCCTTATTGTTAAGAAAAAAGTGTTTACATTTTTACTATTTTGCATCCAGTTTTCTAACATGGCATAAAAGAGACTTAACACCATTAATTGGTGGTAAACAAAAAGAAGACCGTGAACCCATATGTTTCTAGTAAGTATTTTCCCAGCTTGCATATGACAAGCTGAGCAATTTTATCTCAAAGTTAATTCTCCTCGCTTCAAATTTGTATGGAAGTCCCATGACACTCAAGCACCTGGGCACATGTCAGGAAGAGGAAAAACACCACTATGGTATGAGTAACAGGACACTCTTTCCCCATAGCTTTCCACAATGCTTCTTGGCTTTACACTGAGCATCTTTGGCAAAAGCAGCACCCTACAGCTCTAGTGAGAAAAAGCCCTGAAAGATTTAATCTGCTGGATCACTTTCAAAGCTGATAACCGTGGCTCTGAAGAAATCTGTGCAAAAAGGTGTACGCTACAGCACTGGGGGCTGTCGGAGACAGGCAAGCCAGGGTGAGACAATGTGGCCTGTATCTGGAATAAAGTCCAATTTATTAAAAATAGCATTATTGAATAGGTGTGGAATGAACCAAAGCTGGATTTAAGGCTTACTTGAAACCTAAAGAGTTCTTTCAGGCATTAGAAAGCGGCCATCATGCCAGTCTCCCCAAGTTTCTATCTCAAACCCTGTGCAGTGTCTCCGCATCCTGGGGCACCTGGGCATTCTGCCATCAGGATGTTGAAAACACAGACACATACCAGTTCCCAAGCTACATCACCTGTTATGAGTACAAAAAGCCAGACCTTTCTAAGCACTTGACCTCTGGCACAATCATGTGAAACACTCAGTTCAAACTACTGTTTACAAAATTGGAAACACAAAGCAAAATGTCTCAGCGCTGACTATGTGTTTTCCTCCCACAAGAACTTGTAGGCTGCTGCAGAAAACAAAGAGGCAGTTTTCACAGAGGAAAACTGACCCATAGAATGGACTATGATCCTTTATTTTGCTTCAAGACCGTGGGTTGTCATGCTATAAAAAGGAAAGGATCATCAAGAGCTGGCAAAGAAGTCTTTACTAGTTTCTAGCAGCAGAGATATATCACTTGACGGGACGCAGAGTGGGAATGAAGCAGGTTTACAGTGCCTTTAAAAAAGTAATCAAAGGAGAAAAAGGCAAATAAAACAAGGAGAAGCAGTGTGCAAACAAATATTGCTCTTAAAGCCCAAAAGGAAGTATGAGAGCAACATTTTAGCTGCAGATGATCTTGCTCATCTAGCCACATAGGTACAGTCTCGTGCTATTTTGCTTCATCAACTTCTTTAGGGGAAAAACCTAACAGTTTATAGTATAAATTCTTTACAACATATTTTAAAAGCAATCAGTGGATTATTTGTTACTCATCTGTTCAGAGATGCGTACGATAGTGTGTGCTGCTAGCCAAAGTTCGAGCAGCACCATCCTGAGTTCCCAAATTTTCCTGATGCATTGGCCAAAACCCGAGAACTGATAAAAAACAGATTTCTCACAAGTGCAAGAGCTGCTTCATTAACAGCAACACCCTAGACCAGAAACAGATGCACCAGTGGTAGATGAAGCAGTTACACATGCATAGCTTACAATCTCAAAGCGCTTCTAGATTTGTTAAAAGGTGCTAAAACAGAAAATAAATAAATAAATAGACATGCAGTGTTTATGATTCTGTGTGGGGCTAAGCCCTCTCTCTGGATTATGCATACATTAGCAACACCAAATTACCCGTTTCAGACAAAAGTGGCCCAACCCAGCCAGGATTTAAAGAATTAGATGGGCAAGCATAAGCTTTCTGAACCTCATGGAAATGCTTAAAGAACAAATCCAGGAGTATTACAAACAAATTATAGAATGATTTTGGCCAGAAGGGACCTTTAAAGGTCATCTAGTCCAACCCCCCTACAGTGAGCAGGGACTGCATCAACTAGATCAAGGTTGCTTAGAGCCCAGCCCAGCCTGACCTGGAGTGTTTCCAGGGATGAGGCATCATCCACCTCTCTGGGCAACCTGTGCCAGTGTTTCACCACCTTCAATGTAAAAAATTCCTTATATCTAATCTAAATCTTCCCTCTTTTAGTTTGGATCTTTACACCTTGTCCTGTCACAACAGGCCTAGAAAAAAGCCTGTCCCTATCTTTCTTATACACCTCCTTTAAGTACTGAAATGCTTTTTGCTAATTCTCCTTGGACTCTTCTCCAGGCTGAACAACCCCAACTCTCTCAGCCTGTTCTCACAGGACAGGTGCTCCAGCCCTCTTACCATTTCTGTGGACCTCCTCTGGATTTGCTCCAAAGGTCCATGTTCTCCTTGTGCTGAGGGCTCCAGAGCTGGACACAGTACTCCAGGTGGGCTCTCACCAACACAGAGNACTTCACTGTTTTACAGCTTAATAAAATAAAAGCACACACACACACCAAAAAGTTCCCTTGAGATATTAAGAATCTTGAAAAAGACTAGTTAAAATCCCCTTATTGTTAAGAAAAAAGTGTTTACATTTTTACTATTTTGCATCCAGTTTTCTAACATGGCATAAAAGAGACTTAACACCATTAATTGGTGGTAAACAAAAAGAAGACCGTGAACCCATATGTTTCTAGTAAGTATTTTCCCAGCTTGCATATGACAAGCTGAGCAATTTTATCTCAAAGTTAATTCTCCTCGCTTCAAATTTGTATGGAAGTCCCATGACACTCAAGCACCTGGGCACATGTCAGGAAGAGGAAAAACACCACTATGGTATGAGTAACAGGACACTCTTTCCCCATAGCTTTCCACAATGCTTCTTGGCTTTACACTGAGCATCTTTGGCAAAAGCAGCACCCTACAGCTCTAGTGAGAAAAAGCCCTGAAAGATTTAATCTGCTGGATCACTTTCAAAGCTGATAACCGTGGCTCTGAAGAAATCTGTGCAAAAAGGTGTACGCTACAGCACTGGGGGCTGTCGGAGACAGGCAAGCCAGGGTGAGACAATGTGGCCTGTATCTGGAATAAAGTCCAATTTATTAAAAATAGCATTATTGAATAGGTGTGGAATGAACCAAAGCTGGATTTAAGGCTTACTTGAAACCTAAAGAGTTCTTTCAGGCATTAGAAAGCGGCCATCATGCCAGTCTCCCCAAGTTTCTATCTCAAACCCTGTGCAGTGTCTCCGCATCCTGGGGCACCTGGGCATTCTGCCATCAGGATGTTGAAAACACAGACACATACCAGTTCCCAAGCTACATCACCTGTTATGAGTACAAAAAGCCAGACCTTTCTAAGCACTTGACCTCTGGCACAATCATGTGAAACACTCAGTTCAAACTACTGTTTACAAAATTGGAAACACAAAGCAAAATGTCTCAGCGCTGACTATGTGTTTTCCTCCCACAAGAACTTGTAGGCTGCTGCAGAAAACAAAGAGGCAGTTTTCACAGAGGAAAACTGACCCATAGAATGGACTATGATCCTTTATTTTGCTTCAAGACCGTGGGTTGTCATGCTATAAAAAGGAAAGGATCATCAAGAGCTGGCAAAGAAGTCTTTACTAGTTTCTAGCAGCAGAGATATATCACTTGACGGGACGCAGAGTGGGAATGAAGCAGGTTTACAGTGCCTTTAAAAAAGTAATCAAAGGAGAAAAAGGCAAATAAAACAAGGAGAAGCAGTGTGCAAACAAATATTGCTCTTAAAGCCCAAAAGGAAGTATGAGAGCAACATTTTAGCTGCAGATGATCTTGCTCATCTAGCCACATAGGTACAGTCTCGTGCTATTTTGCTTCATCAACTTCTTTAGGGGAAAAACCTAACAGTTTATAGTATAAATTCTTTACAACATATTTTAAAAGCAATCAGTGGATTATTTGTTACTCATCTGTTCAGAGATGCGTACGATAGTGTGTGCTGCTAGCCAAAGTTCGAGCAGCACCATCCTGAGTTCCCAAATTTTCCTGATGCATTGGCCAAAACCCGAGAACTGATAAAAAACAGATTTCTCACAAGTGCAAGAGCTGCTTCATTAACAGCAACACCCTAGACCAGAAACAGATGCACCAGTGGTAGATGAAGCAGTTACACATGCATAGCTTACAATCTCAAAGCGCTTCTAGATTTGTTAAAAGGTGCTAAAACAGAAAATAAATAAATAAATAGACATGCAGTGTTTATGATTCTGTGTGGGGCTAAGCCCTCTCTCTGGATTATGCATACATTAGCAACACCAAATTACCCGTTTCAGACAAAAGTGGCCCAACCCAGCCAGGATTTAAAGAATTAGATGGGCAAGCATAAGCTTTCTGAACCTCATGGAAATGCTTAAAGAACAAATCCAGGAGTATTACAAACAAATTATAGAATGATTTTGGCCAGAAGGGACCTTTAAAGGTCATCTAGTCCAACCCCCCTACAGTGAGCAGGGACTGCATCAACTAGATCAAGGTTGCTTAGAGCCCAGCCCAGCCTGACCTGGAGTGTTTCCAGGGATGAGGCATCATCCACCTCTCTGGGCAACCTGTGCCAGTGTTTCACCACCTTCAATGTAAAAAATTCCTTATATCTAATCTAAATCTTCCCTCTTTTAGTTTGGATCTTTACACCTTGTCCTGTCACAACAGGCCTAGAAAAAAGCCTGTCCCTATCTTTCTTATACACCTCCTTTAAGTACTGAAATGCTTTTTGCTAATTCTCCTTGGACTCTTCTCCAGGCTGAACAACCCCAACTCTCTCAGCCTGTTCTCACAGGACAGGTGCTCCAGCCCTCTTACCATTTCTGTGGACCTCCTCTGGATTTGCTCCAAAGGTCCATGTTCTCCTTGTGCTGAGGGCTCCAGAGCTGGACACAGTACTCCAGGTGGGCTCTCACCAACACAGAGGAACAGAATCACCTCCCATGTCCTGACCACACTTCCTTTGATGCAGCCTAGGACACGGTTGGGCCTTCTTGCCTGCAAATGCACATTGCTGGCTTGTGTCCAGCTTTTCATCCACCATTAGCCCCAAATCCTTCTCTGCAGGGCTGCTCTCAATCACATCATCCCCAAGCCTGCATTGATAACCAGATGTTGCCCTGATCCAGGTGCTGGACCTCGCAGTTGGCCTTGTTGAACCTCATGAGATTCACACAGGCCCATTTCTCAAGCTTGTCCAGGTTCCTCTGGGTAGCACCTCATCCCTCAGGTGAGTCAACTGCACCATATATCTTGGTGTCATCTGCAAACTTGTTGAGGGGCTACTCCATCCCACTACCTGTGGGATCATGTAGCAATTCTGACATGTGAACCCAGTGGAGTTAGTTCCTTGGCAACCAGCAGCAAGGCCTGTCTGCACACTTTGAGGAACTAGGTGGTAAACAGGCATACCCATCTGCTTCCACACATTCTTAATAAGGTTTTATGATCTCATCCATTAGTTCAGATTTTAAATTCAGAGAGTTGCCCTCTCACTCCACCCCACTGATTCTAACCCAGCCAGAACCAGTCACAATTGTGGCTCTTGGCTACCTTCATGAGAGAAACTACAATTGTAAAAGTTTTGACAGCAGTGCAGCAGTAAGGTTCCAAATAACCTTTCTTAAAATAACAGACTTGGAAACATAAATAAAATTATTTCACCTTCCCAGCAGAACTAATTTCTACCAATACAGTATGTTCCTCCAAAAGTCCACTGAAGGATAGCATTAGTTCAAGCTCAGGTTTAACTAGAGGAAACGTAGTTTACTGAGTTCTTAAGTCTTTTGTCTTTGCAACAACTTCCTCACTTCACATATCCCCAAAATACTAGGAACCATAAATGCTGCTCACTCACTTATGCCCAGAAACAAATTCAATGAATAACTGTGGCACAAGGTAGAATACACACTGTGCAGCTAAGTGCCTCAAGAAGAGCAGTTTCAGGTATGGGGAAAATTAACTGTTTGCAGTTTAAATATAAATGTAACCAACAACTACTTATTTATTTACAAAAGTATTAGGCTATTGGTAAGGTTTCCCAGTTCATCTTCCACTGCACTGCCATTATTTGGACCAGTCTAATCCCCACAGGTTTGTCAAGCACAGACTATTTGGTCTGTTACATGCACCACAGGTCAGACTGTGTCTTGTACACATCACACACTAGTGTGATGTATGAGGCAGCATCACCCAGTCACAGGCTCAGTTCAGGTTTTCCAGTTCAAGTGCCACTTTAATTATTACCTATGACAGCAGTAAGTAAGAAGGCACTTCTTAAGAAGTTTTTAAAAGCACATCTGAGTGAACTGTTCAGAATCTATGAACTGGGCATTTGAATTCTCAAGCCTAGCTGAGGATTTTATGAAGCACATGGAAATTCACAGTACAGATTTTACAGCGAACACTAAGGCTGTAACATTTGCCTGGCCAGCAGGAAGATATGCCTCACTGAGGAACTTGAGGCACTGCACATCCAGGTGCCACCAGTTACTGATTCCTTAGAAAGGCCTGGAGATCCATAGTACAACTCCTATGGCACCAGAAGGCATCTCCCAAAAGCCTCTATACTTTAGGGAACAGCATTCACCAAGGATAAGAAAGTGCCTGGACTATCTCAGCTCACAGCTCCAGCAATGGATTAAGACTGTTTGTCAGAATAGCTGCTATGAGTTAGGTGGGACAACTGTTAAGTCATCATTGCACAGCCCATAAGCTCTTATCTTAGAGATGGGACAGATAGAGTCTTCTAGATTGCAAATGCATTAACAAAGGTCTTTTTTTTTCTGGTGCAGAAGGATGTGTGTGGCTGGATTCCAAATGCAGAGACATACTGATGGGCCCTCAAGCTAGCAAAGATCTTGGCAAGATCAGAACCTCCCAGCAGAAGAAAAAGCAAAGCAAAAATAAACCCTGCCTCCCTCTCCAGAGCTATTCATTGATTTTCTAACTCAATGTGAATGCTAAGCTTCAACTGGTTTTTGCTTTTTTGTTTTAGTTTTTATTTTTTTTTATCCCTGTGAGGCAAAGAAGGAGAAGAACAGGAAGAATGACCTCTGGACAGACTCCTTCTCCCAGACCTCACAACAGGTGTATTTTGAGGCTCCTAATCACTGGAATAGGTGGTGCGAGTATATACAGACCTGAAGACCTATAGATTTTCTTTTATGTAAGAGTGCATGGGGTTTGGAAGATTGCACGCCTAACAACCTTCAAGCAGTACAGAAGCCCTAAGACAGCAAAAAAGCAGCTAAAAATGGTAATGAAAATAAGAGCAGAACTGAGATCTGTAATATTACGATTACTCATCAGGTGTGGAGTGCAACAGCCATCAGTTATTGCAACAGAACAAATAAGGCATACAAATATTCTGGCCATCATATTGGCCTCTGTGCTATACTTTTCTTTGTTTTGCAGAAAGCATTGAGTGGAGGTTTAAGGCTCAATTTTACAAGAACCGCTAAATTTGTTGATTTTGTTATATACTGCATACTGGATTGGGGGGGGGTATGGAGAGAGAGAGAAAGAGCAAAGACAAAACCTCTGGGACTAGAGTAAGTCATAAATTCATCCCACTGGAATGTAGATAACTACAGTGGATTCAATCTTACTCAGCATTTAGAGCATCTGGGCTGTAGCTCCACCACCAAATTATCTGCTTAAAACAAGTAAAAATGACATGGTAGAGTTTAATGTTGTCAAGGAAGTAACTTGTACTAAGGCAGCTGCTGTTACATTTTTTTGTTTTTCTGACTGCTTACCCCATTGCTTGAAATAGGAGTTTGCCAAAGGAAGTTTAGTTTCCATTAACTTGGCTTGGTTGGCCTAGTTCCATTCCAACAGCAAAACTAACATCAACAGAGAAGTATAAAAATATAGCA
>VYZU01010971.1:29446-49440 GCA_013401355.1 Ceyx cyanopectus
ATATATAGGACATGTATTGGATACATTATACATATATATGTAATGTATCATATATATATATGTATAATATCAAATAGCTGTGCTTCTTCTTCAGAAAGTGTCTTGTTTTCACTCCAAAATTTTGAAGTGGACTGATTCAGAAGGAGAACCTGCTCAAAAACCTGCAGCAGATAGGCAGTGCTGTCTCACGGCAAACCCATACAACCACAACAAGAGATACACCACTTTTCAATCAGAAACTCCCCTCCTCTCCATTCTGGAGCATGACAATTTCGTGATGTAAGCTTCGATAATACAAGGTAAGCATCACAACTATATGGGCACAAACATATATTTTTAGAGCAGGAGATCACTGGTAAATCCTGATGGTGGTACCACGCTTACCACTTGTTCAAGGGAATCCCTAAACGCTCCCAGACAGTTCTGTTTTAAAGACCCTCATGGAGCACTCATAGAAAACACTACAGAAACTTCAGACAGCTTTTTAGATGGACATAACTGCATATCGAGTTCTTCTTATAGTAAATACAGAATCAAAACACCCTGAGAACAGTCTCAGAAGTCATGGCCAGCTGGCAGAATTTTTCCTTCACCTCTAGATGTAAATTGACCTATCTGTCTTTTAATGAAATATACTCATTTCAAAAGTTGTATTATCTTCTTGAATATTTTTGGCTAAAACACCTAACCATTCTGGATCCAAGGAGAACCCAAACCTTCTGGCTCAGTTTTATTCTACTTCCCCCTGCTAATGTTATGAGATCTTTTATAAGGCTTCACTAATGGGACTGTGACATTGCATTTACAGTAACATCATTGTAGAACCCCCAGACTTACCAAGAATATAAAATGCAGCCAAACAAAATGGTAGTACCCAGGCCAGTAACCAGGTTTTCATCTCTGTGCAGACCTTGACTAAATTCAGGTACACAGATTGTGATATTCTGGTTGTTTTCATCCCGGACTTCACAAAACAAACAAACAAAAAAACCAGTTAGCATAGACCATTTGTTTCACTGCATTTCAAAGTAGTCTTCAGAAGGTTTTCAGCAAAAAAAAAAGATTGTGCAGAAAAAAAAGTTGTAAATCTGACCTGGCAAATTCTGTTTCAGGCAAAACAAATATACAACATAGTAGGGTACTAAAATTTCTTGTTTGAACAGAGCAGACATGGAAAAAGACTGTAGAGCTAAATAAGAAGTTGGAAGTCTATCAACATTTCACACAAGACTACAGAGCCATATAAGACCAAGTCTGTACAGACCTGAGACCATAAATTTCTCTGACAGCTGGGGTAACCTGAGGACAACTATGAAATCCATACTCTGTGAATAAAGATGGAGTGTAGTCGCCCTGTTCTTAAACTGATATACAGAAAACCAAATAAAAGGAGATGCACTCATTACAGGCAAGATTTTATCTTAACACCTAAGTAAATATTACTTCCAGGCCCGTGAATTGAAACCAATTCAGTACTTGATGTTCCAAGATGCACCTGTCTTTTTGGCATTTTCTCAAAGTCAAGGCAATGAAGAGTAGTAGCCTGCAGCATCAGCCAAAAGTAGATTACAGATGCACTTCATCTCAAATCAGGATCTTTTTGAGACAACGCTGTTTTGAGACAACGGTGTTCCCATTTACTCTCTCCTTCCGGCATCCACACTGCATCCTCATTGAGACAGCGCAACTGTTTGTAAGGGCAGAGGCTACACCCTGATTAAAAATAATACAGCAAAGGCTACACCCTGGTTAAAAATAAAGACCCCTGATCGGGTTGTGGAGGACTCTGCATGGTCCTGCATGGCTGCATAAACAGCTTTTATCTGCACAGAGCAGCAATAACATGGAAATGGGGGCAAAAGAAGGGATTACAAGCCTATATGGGACATCTTGGAAAATCTGAGTGAAAGGGCAGGGGACACCTCAGTAAGTGCCTATATACCCTATACATTCTCCAGTACATGCCCCTAGAAAACCTGCACAGGCCACTATGAGAGTCCTTATCACATAGACAGGAGAGAAAGAAGCATCTCTGAGACTAGGTAACAACCATAAGAGTTCTCTGGCCTTGGAGGATAAGGAGCAACATCTGTTTCAGGAGGTCTGAGAGAGTGATTAATGCATTCTGTAACAAAGGCAATAACCACTCTTGTGGTACATACAAAAACCAGAGCATTCACTTAACTGCTGAAGGCTTTGATTGTCACAAGCATGAACTGAGACCAATGACACAACATAATACATCACTTCCTTCCTTTTTCTTTTTGTTTTTTTACACTCTCAAGTCTTATGACAACACTGCTTAAGCTCTGTAAGTAAATCTTCCACTTACTGTCTGTTTTTCCTTCTTAGCTCTTTAACATGTTTATGTGTGCCTGTGCCTACATAAGTATGACAGAGATAGATTATTTCCCCTTCCTTCTTGGGACGTGTCTGCAAAAACTTCTCCTTCCTGCTAACAGACTTATTTCCCTCTAGTTACTGTTGTTTCAACTGTTCAACACTAAAATTTGAGCAATAATAAAGAGGGGGTTTTAGCAATACTGATTTGAATCAGAAAAAGTCTTCTTTAAGTGAAAAGAATGCTCCCTATCCAAATAGGTGAATCTGATGGCTATCTGAGACTGAAAAATTTTGAACTGTGCTTGTAAAGTCTTGCTGAGTTTCTGTAGCATGAAGAACTTAAAACTCACGGGAGTCTCATACTCCTAGCTTGCAAGGCCAATGATTAGAAGGCAAGTGGTGTACAGGAACTTCGCTGAAGAACAGCACCATCTCAAAGAACTACAACAAAACTCCTAGTCCTTTCTTAATATGTTTCCGCTCAAAATGAAAGATGAGTGGTGTTCAAGTTTTTGCTCCATTAGCAGTCGAGAGCTAAGGCTACCTAGAGCATATAATTTCTAGGAGAAAGTAAGTGTTCTTACTACACACTCTGATGGCCAGCACTTACCAAGTGATGGTGGGCCTAGTAACTTTTGGATGGTGCTGATCAGCCAGCTTCTTCCAGAGGCATCCAAGAGCCATTTTTTCCAACTCATGTAACCAAACACATCATGTATTTAGTTTATTTACCAGACCTTGTCACATATGGAAGAGGTTACAAGACTCTGGAAAATTTGTCCATAGGAAACAGGATGGAACTGCTCTGGTGCAATAGATGCAACTCTCCCAAGGTAAGTTAAACTCCCCTGGACCAAAGCATTTAAGGTACATTGAGTGTCAGCTGCATAGTCTCTCTACTGCACAAATTTATTTTTAGTTCTTGAAATTTCTTCTGCATAGATCAGAACAGACTAAACTCAACAGTCCTATTCCATGATTTTTTAAATTTTGATTTGCTAAATTCTTGCTTTTACTACATGGCATGTCTGAAAGAATTTACATAAAGCATTAGATAACTTACTAATTTCTGGTGGCTTGCTGGATAGTGCTGAGAAAGTGAGATACATGACATAGCAGCTGATAACTCCAGATTGCAGCAAACCAGAATGGGGCTGGCCTTTTCAAGAAAGAGGATAGTTATTTTTTCAGAAATTTTAATAAACTGAAAAAGAAATTATTATCCTTTAGAGAACAGCATCTTTCAGAAGAGGAGAACATCTTTAATGTTTTAGTTAGAGCAGTTCATAAGTCTTTGAGGCACGTAAAAAGAGTCTGTCCTTTAGTTCTGTAGGGTGTTTTAGAAAGGCATTAAAGATTCCCACATAAGTAATGAATCACCTCTTTGCTCTTGACGAAAGCATCACTTTTCCAACAGCTATTGACAAGATACCATGGTAGTTTTATTTGTCCATGAAATTTGTGCTGGTGTCACTCAGACTACAATTTCTAGAGAAGATACTAATAGAACACATAAAATATATCAAAGCATTAAATACTGCTGTCAGCTCCTCCAGACCTAAGCTTTATAGATGGCAACTCGCAAGCAGTTAAAAATACACGGTAAACCAGTGGTGCATGACTCTGACAGCTATTATCTCAACTGCTACCATTGCAAGAGTTGTGTAAGCTCCACAATGTCACATAACCAGCCATCAGCATTTGAGCCTTCTTTACTGTATGATTGCCTGATGGCACACCCAAAATGTCTTACACCTCTGTAGTTTGAGCAGCTGAGCTGAGAACAGCAACAGCACTTCATAGAGTAGATAAAGGGACTGGGGCAAGAGCAGCACCAGCTCTGAGCTATCATGAAAGTTTCTGCCAAGAACACAGCTCATGCCTCCAAGCACGCAGCTGTGGCCGCACCAGAAACCCAGGAGAAGAAGAGGTTAGTGGACTTACGATTCTGGACACAGGGTGATATGGCCATCAGCGACACAAAGAGACACAGGCCACCATTAACACCGATCAGGACCTTGTTGTACATGCAGCCCTCTGCGCGTGTGTAGAAAAGAGCCATGAGGACTAGGGCTGCCACAGCAATAGAGTACAAGATCAGAGTGACCAGGGCAAGCAAACCATTCCACATCTGCTTGTGGTTTGCACCAGCAGTCCTGGGGGGAAAGAGACAAGCACTTTATCTCTTTCCCAAATAAAATTCTAATAGCCGAATAGTTCATATCCTCAAACACAAAAGACAGTGCATAACTTCCTGAAGCATATGTATGTCACTACATCAACAAGGTTCCTCCCATGAAACAGAGGGAAACATTCCCTACCATTATTGCTTATCCTCTGTATTATCATGGCCAGCTGTTTCTGTAATTATAACCCAGCATGATACCAGTCTCTGGGATCAGCCCATCTGTGAGCACATCTCAGCTCAACACTTCAGGGATTTCATCAGCAAGAACTCGGCATGCCCCAGACTCAACTAGTGAGCAGAGTTCTTCACGCAAGCACAACAAAAGCATATTGTTTGGCACAGCCTCTCTTCTGCCTCTTGTGCTCCCTTGACAGTTTTACTACTCTTCTGCTGAAAAAGCTTCCTCTCCATTTGGGTCTATCCCACCAGTCTTCCTCAGCTGAAGTGTGATCTATCTTGTTTCCCTCTCTTCACATTCACTCTTCCATCTTCTTGCAAAGATCGCTGGGTTTTTTAGTAGTAGCAAGTACAGAGGTTGTCTTGGCACAAAGGGTTTTCTGGGGAATGTAGAGATTTTTGGGTTTTATCATTGTTTTGTTTTGTGGAAATATGACTTATTTTAAAAGAATATCTAATGTAGAGAGTGTTAAAGGTAAATGCAGCTGTTGGAAAGCTTTTGTCAAGACAAAAGTAAAAATATCTGTGGTATAAGTAGATTTCACCTCTTCCTCCCTGAAAAAAGAAGATATCTAACAAAGCCCAAAGGTTTGATAAAACTCCTTCTTAGCAATCAGTATGCTAATACGAGAGGAATGCAAAGGTTTGGGAGGTGGCGATAGAAGTTCCTGTTGTATGTGGGAGGACAATTAAAATATTTTAATTGAAGAGATGATAAGGGCTAGGAAGGTAAAAGCAAATATGCTTAAACAAGACAAAATGATGTATTTCTGGGTTGATCATGGAATTTTGCAAATTTAGATGAAAGTGAAGAAGAGAAAGTAGCAGTTCTCACATAAAAAAAAAAAAAAAGATGCACATTATGCAGACACAAAAAAAGCAGAATTTACCAGTTTACATCACTGCACAGTTTCACAGTGACATTTTGCAAATCCAGTTTTATTCTCTTGCACCACCCTGTTTCTTAGCAGGTATATTTTCATACAAAATATAAAACATCCCAAGTTAGAAGTGCTGCATCGCAACATGCTACTACTTACGGAAAGTAAGCAATTCAGGTTAAGAATACAGCAGCAGAGTAAAAGTAAGTAAGGAGGAAACATCTCTGCTGAGGAAGGAGAAAGTGGATGAAGCAAAGATGAACAGCTCTAAATGATTTTGTTAAAATGTCTTCTTTCAGAAATTACAACCATGTTATTTTAAATGATTTTTTTTTACCAGAAACATATTTTTTTAGGACTCTACCCAAATTCTATGCAAATAACTACTTGCTCAACACATACATACCAATTTTTATTCCACTTGTGCGCAAACTCAACAAGCAGGATGAGCTGAATTGCAATGAAAAGGAAACCTCCTGTTGCTCCTACGTAGCGCCAGGCTGCAAGGCAGAGAGGCAGAAAATAGGTCAAACTGCAGTCAGCTTTCCCTTGAGATAAAATGGAATTATTGTCCATGCAGTTAAGCCATGATGAAGCTTGAATACCTCAAGCCCACAGATGCAGCAGGAGATGAGAGATTTCAGACCAGCTCAGCTAACTCAAGATTAGCTCCCTGATGAATTCAGCCTGCAGCCTGCTACAGTTTCAAAATAAGCCTGTTAGGACATTTGCTGAGCTTCCCTAACCAGAATTTTTGTGGAGCCTGAGTTACTACAGTCAGACAGAAGGTACTGAAACCTTTATTTGTGAGTGGAGGGAGGGAGGTATTTAACAGGAATCTAAACTCTGAAATTGCAAGGTAGTGGAACCAAGTACTAAAAAGTGAAATTTCTTGCCTTCCAGATTCCAACACCACAGAAAAATAAAGATGGAGCTTACCTATTTATACATGCTGTCTCCAGCCACTCCCAAAGAGACAGGAAAATTGGTATTCAGTGACTAGTTTTAAGAGAGGTTATTTAACTCCTTAACCATTGACCTACATATGCTGTATTTGGGTAGCTGTTTGGATACTCTGAACAACGTATCTCTTAGATGCAACACCAGAAGTCTCTGAGGAAATACAGATAACTGTTGCATATACAGCTTGTGGTGCCATGCATTGCATAGCCTATGAATGACTCCAGGTGTGCAGCTGTTTTCAGGGAAGAAGACCAAGGAAGTGCATTAGTAAAGTTGAGCCATATCCTGAAAAGGGTAACTTGCAAAGATGTCAGGTAGTCTCTCTTGCTCATAAATACAACAGAGTGCACCACTACATCTTTGTAATCCAAGAAGAGGACTAGATACTAAGGACAAGCACATACAGACATGCTAGGACTTCCTGGAGGAGATGGATAGAGATTAGAATCCCTTCACTTCAATGGCATCAAACTGAACCAGAACCAAACAAACAGCTAGCAAGAGCAAGAAGCTGGATTACACCTACCAGTGATGCACCTGAAGTGTTTTTTAGCTTAGTTTCACAGAGCACTGCAATTCTAGTTTGTCTGCCCACTATTCTCATCCTCTGTGCTACTCCTTCCCTTTTTAAAAACCCTGCTTAGAGGAGATTGGTGTTGAAAACACAGTTAACCAAGCAAGACTCAGTAGAAGCAGGCAACAGACACAACTGCTCCTTTGCTTTACTGATCCCATCCTTCCACCTGCCTAGACTGAACAGCTTAAGGGTTTACAAGTACTTGGGAAACTGAAGAGCACATGGCCATCTTGGTATCAGTGGGATTTTTGCTCCTAACCTGTAAGAATCCCTACCAGAGCTAGCATTTAAGCATTGGGCCAGCACCAGTATGCCTGTGCAGGGTGTCTTCTAAAACTGGAAATCTTTGGGCATGCATCCTTAGCAGAGCAGAGCACTTGCAGCATACCCCAAAAAGTCTAATTTTACCTTACTGCATTCATGCCACCTGCCTGAAAGATAATAGCCTTTTTTTTTTTTTCCCCAGCTCCTTCTGTGGCATTGCAGATTTCCAGGCCAACTACCAGCACCTGGAAGGCCAGTGTGCCTGCTTGGACGCTGACACCTTTCCATTGTGCAGCACAGATGCCAACTGCTATGTAGCTATAGCAGAGTTACCTGTGCAAGCCCAGCTACCACCACTGGTGTTACCAGTGCAGCTCCCTCCTTCTTAAAGAACTGGTGGGGCAGCACCACTGTGGTATTTTTACCTACCCATGTAGCCTTCTCTTAGTGAGAGAAAAACAAGCTCTTTACTGCACATTCACACAAAGACCTGGGCATACAGAATTCTCCCAAGATACTCTGTGCATACAGAATTCCCCCCAGATACTCCTCCTGAACCTACACTATACTGAAAAAATAATGTAATGTCAATCAGACCTTGAGGATTTATAACCAGTCACAAGGTATTAAAGAATGAAACAGCGTAACAGAAAGACGTACCATTTAGGAAAGTGTCCTGGTCAGGAATGAAGAATGCTCCTGAGCACATTGCTGCCAGAAGTATAAGTTTAATGAACCAGAATCTAGACAAGAAAAAATAATCTGGTTGTAATAGGAATTAGAGGTCTTCAATTTAAGAACCATGAGAAATCTCAAAGTCTAACGAGAGAAAAAAACAGTCTTGGATGACTGATTGCCACTTTGTTTTCACTTTGACTTCATGACTTCATGACTTCTGACAAAAGCAATAAAACTGACTTTAGTACTACATTCAATTAGAAAGTATGCGGCACAAATCTGTAAAAAGAATTGAAAATAATCAAATACTCACCCATTATGAATGTATGCTCGGCAGCTTTTGCTGCTGTTAATTTTGATGGTGAACAAGAAGAACAAAAAAAAGAAACATGCCATTCCAAAGCAGACTTTGTACACTGCAGAGTATCCCACCAACTTCTCACACATCTCGCCAGCCTGAATACCCTTGCACATCTGCGTGTAGAAGGGAATCTGCAAAGCACAACACATTACAAGCTGTTAGGACACAGGGCTCCTCATAACCAAGCATGTCTATGTCTATGCACCACTGACTTTTCACTAGCTTCATTTAACAACTTTCACTCTTGCCTGGATTTAAGGGTTCAATAGACACACAGAAATGTAAAACACAGGTCACTGGAGTTTTCCAGAGACTCCACTCTGAACTCCTTCCAGGTTCTTTGGGGTACAATTCCACTTACCATTCCTTCAGCTGACTTAAGCCATCCCTGCCACATACTGCATATCCCCTAACCCCAAGGACCTTCTCTCTTCTTCACATACTTTACAGTAAAAGTCCCTGATTGCTTCATTGATCCATCTTACATGAGCCATACCATCAGTTTTATCAACCAAAGGAGCAGGAATGGGGCTGCGGGGTAGGAAGCTCTGGCTTATGCTGCCCTGGATTAGTGGCTAAAGAACAGATCTCAGAGAGTTGTGGTCAGTGGAGCAGAGTCTGGCTGGAGGCCTATGACTAGTGGAGTCCCCAAAGGGTCAGTATTGGGTCCAGTATTACTCAATATATTCATCAATGACCTGGACGAGGGGGTAGAGAGCACCCTCAGCAAGTTTGCTGATGACACCAAACTGGGAGGAGCGGCTGACACAGCAGCAGGCTGTGCTGCCATCCAGAGAGACCTGGACAGGCTGGAGAGCTGGGCAGGGAGAAATTGAATGAAATTTAGCAAGAGCAAGTGCAAAGTGCTGCATCTGGGGAAGAACAACTCCGTGTATCAGTACAGGCTGGGGGCTGATGTATTAGAGAGCAGATGTGGAGAAAGAGACCTGGGGGTCCTGGTGGACAGGGGGATGACCATGAGCCAGCAATGCACCCTCGTGGCCAAGAATGCCAATGGCATCCTTGAATGCATTAGGAGAAGTGTGGTCAGCAGGTCAAGGAAGGTTCTCCTCCCCCTCTACTCTGTACTGGTGAGACCCCACCTCGAGTACTGTGTCCAGTTTTGGGCATCCAAGTTCCGAAAAGATAGAGATGTACTGGAGAGAGTCCAACGCAGGGCCACCAAGATGATTAGGGGAATGGAGCATCTCCCTGGAGGAGACTGAGGGGGGACCTCATTAATGTCTAGAAATATGTTAAGGGTGAGTGTAGAGAGGATGGAGCCAGACTCTTCTCAATGTCGTCCAATGACAGGACGAGAAGCAATGGGTGCAAGTTGGAGCACAAGAGGTTTAGGGTCAACACAAGGAAGAACTTTTTCTCAGTGAGGGTGACAGAGCTCTGGAACGGGCTGCCCAGGGAGGTTGTGGAGTCTCCATCTCTGGAGACACCTAAGAGCCGCCTGGATCTGTTCCTGGGTGACTCGGTCTAAGTGATCCTACTCTGGCGGGGGGGGTGGACTAGATGATCTTCTAGGTCCCTTCCAACCCCTAATATCTGTGAATCTGTGAATCTGGATGAAAATGCAGACTAAAGCACACACAAGGGACATCAGGGCAGCAAGACTCTCTCTCTCATTCACAGCTTCTAAAAGGGAGTTCTGCCATTTGTCCTGATTTTGTTTTAAATTAACAGAGAGGCAGGAAAATTCCACCTTTCCTTTGACCCATTAAATATTTGCCTTTAAGGCCTTGCTCTGGCCACAAAGGGAAAGCAGCAAAGAGCTGTGTATTTTGGCTTCAGCTTCACCAGGCAGACATTATGCCACGTGCTCAAAAAAGGTCTTTGTGGACAGAAACGTCTCCTGTGGGGTGCTCCTGTGCAAACCCCCCTCTTTGTAGACAGGGAGCTATTCATCTGCATAGACTAGAGATGTTTAATTAGAAAACCACTGCTGGTTTCAAAGAAATAAGGGTTTCTCTGTATGTTCACAAACCTTGGCTGAGGCTGGTAAGACTGGTTGAGCAACACATCAAAACCCCTGGAGCTGATCACTGCCACCTGCACAGGTAAGTGGAGGAGAGAGAATACAATGCATGCCAGGACACAACATGCACAAAAATAACTCTTGCCAAGGAAATGGGAATTGGACTTCAGAAAGCTTTCAGTCAGGCCAGATTTTGCTTAGGAAAAATATATGAAGACTTTGGGCAACACTATCATTGAAGGTCCTTAACCTAGGTCAGGACAATCCCTGTTATCAATACAGGCTGGGAGATGATGCGATAGAAAGCAGCCCTATGCAAAAGGATTTTGGGGTTGCTGGTGGATGAGAAGCTGGACATGAGCCAACAACTGCAGCCCAGTCGCATCCTGGGACACATCAAGTGTGGCCACCGGATGGAGAGGTGATTCTGCCACTCTGTTCTGGTCAGACCTCACCTGGAGTACTGTGTCCAGCTCTGGAGCCCTCAGCACAAGAAAGACATGGAGCTGATGGAGCGGGTCCAGAGGAGGGCCATTAAAATGATCAGAGGCCTGGAACCTCTCCTATGAGGACAGGCTGAAAGAACTGGGCTTGTTCAGACTGGAAAAGAGAAGGCTCCAGGAAAACCTTATAGCCACCTTCCAGTACCTGAAGGGGATCTAGAAGAAAGCTGGAGAGGGAGTCTTCAAGGACATGTAGCAATAGGATGAGGAGCAATGCTTTTAAGCTAGATAAGGGTAGATATAGATTGGACATTGTGAAGTTCTTCATTATGAGGGTGGTGGAACAGGTTGCCCAGGGACATGGTGAAGACCCCATGCCTAGAAACATTTGGAGTGGATGGGGCTCTGAGCAACCTTATCTATTCAAAGATGGCCCTGGTTACTCAAGATGGCCTTTAGAGGTCATTTCCAACCCAATGCATTCTATGAATATTTCCAACAAATTATCAAATATAGGCATCTCTCTTCAACAGGCAGATCAGTACACAAAACCAGGAGAGGGAATGAACAAACAGGACCCAAGAGCAATCAATCAGGCATCATTCCCAGCTAGGTAGAAAGCCATCTGAGATACAGGAAATAAGGGACAAACAAGTAAACTGTTGGTTTCCAGACACCAGGCTCTGAAGGTCCACTTCCCTCAGCAGAGTATGCAACTTCTCATCCTGTGCAGGCAAGCCAGTCAGGAACTCAACAGCCCTATAAGCAGTTTCCCAAAATGAGCAAATACTTTAGGAGCTCAAAGAAACACTAAGTTACTGTGCTAAGGGTAGCAAACCTAACTGTGTTGGCAAGCTGATCCTAGGTGGGGTAGAACCTGACAAATGAAAAGCAGGTCTCAATGCAGCTGGATTGAGATCGAACGGATTTAAGCTGGGCCACTCTGAGATGTTCTCAGTGATGAGTAGCCACTGTGTAAGCTAGATAGGAAACAAGTAGCTGTGGCTCGTTTGATTCCAAGAGTTTTTAGACCTCCTGAGAAACTGTCTAGAGCATCAGAAATGTCCTACCTCGGTCGAAAGGCAAATGGAAAGTCAGAGTGGGCAAATGTTCCAGCATTCAAACCAAGCAAATAGACTGCTTCGATAATTAAGAGACCTCTATCAACTGCACAGTGATGCCAGGGCAAGCCAAGGGGCCACAGCAATGCCATGGAAAGCAACTGGTCTATGCTTTCCAGTCTTTGCTTATAATAGCCATTAGGCAGAAGAGATCAAAAATATGTGTAATATTGAACTAACACCATTTGAGAACATCAGATATTTGTTTGGTATAGGTGACAGTATTGACCAAGGAGACACATTTCCATACAATCTGTACTTGCTACCAAGCAGTATTTTGCCTTTGAGACTTACAGAATAAAAGGAAATGTCTTTGTAAAAAATCTCATGGAACTTCATTAACTGACTAGGTCATCAAAAATAGATCACTGAGTAACTGGAAGTGGGTATCTTCTTTAAGTTTCTAAAGAGATCTTGATGGGATTTTTGACCCTATATGTTCTTTTCTCCATTTAGCAGTAATTTTCTTACAGATCTGGCTGGGACTAAATGGATGGGTTGCCAAGAACAATAGCTTGGTTTGTGCCTACACAAGCAACAATGAGCTCAGCTGTCACGTAGTACACACAACACTATGCAGTAATAAGTGAAGGCCACAGGAACAGTCCTAGGGGATTGAACACTCTTTTTGGAGACTTGTGATCCCGAAGAAACAAAACAAGAACAAACCAAAACTCTTGGGGACCTTGGCAGATAATAAACACAAGTATAATGCTGGGGACAAAATGGCTGGTGTCATGAAAAAGGCATGTTTTAATGACAGAATAGTCTGCTGTTGGGAAATCAAGCCCTATACAACTTCTTAACTGAAAGTTTTAAAAGACTGTTTTATTTCTTTTTTGATTCTCTACCTCTGAAACATGTTCAGCTGCTGAGCAGCTTGCCTGGCCTATGTGACTTACCAAGTTTTCCATGTGCTGGGCAGTTTTGACAGCTTTTAAAATCACAGAAAAGTTATTTGCCAAGTTTGATAAGGTGAAATATCTACTTTTATACCTTTAAAAGCAATATGAGCTTTTACAATAGATTTGGCCTCCGTTTTTAATTATTTGGCTTCTGTATAAGGGACAAAGCATTCTTACTGCAGAAACTCAGTATATGCTCAGATAACATAAATGCCTCGATTGCTGTGCAAGCAATGATGTTATCACAGCAAACATGGCAGTTTTCCAAATGCAGTGAAAGCCTTTGAGGTGGTAGCAACTTCTAGAGAAATAGGGACAGACTGCCCTGAACTTGCTTTCCCTTCACTGTGAACTGCTGGTGCCTGAAATAACACAGTACAAGAAGCATGCCAACGTGGCCACGCCATGTCCAGGATCCAGCCAGCTGGGGCTTGGCCACCTCTGAGCTTGAGTCTGCCTGCACCCAAACATGTGAATACAGGGCTGTGGGAAACAGGATCAGAGGGGAGACTGCTTTCATCTGGATATCCTCATCCATCATCAGATAGAGAAGAGGGCTTGTCTTGATCAGGTGAAAAATGAAAAAGAAAACTAAATACTAATCAGACCAAAACACATAACCTATGGCTAAACTGTTACAGAAATAAGCAATGGGCATCTGCCCTTAAAAAAAACCTTGGTTTTGGTAGCAAATTTGGGTTTTGTAATGCAGTTAGTTATGCCAATATAGAAACCTGGCTGCAGAAACAAGCCTGAAAGCATGCTCTGCCAGAGTATGTAGCCATTTAAAACTGAAATGCTTTGACACACCTGAACTGGTATTTACTGGTGTTTGTTTTCTTGAAAATATTTTTTCTTGGTTTTCCTTTCATTATTTAAGCAGGACATGGACAGGGTGAAACCACTAGTTTTGAAACAGCTTTAACAAGAAAAAAAATAATTAAAAAAAAATCAAACCACTATTTCAACAGACTAAAACAACTGTCTCCCTTTTCTTCTCTCAGATATCAATTCAAAGCCTGAGAGATGTAAGGTTTTGCTTCAGCAGAACATTTGTGTGTAAAGCTGTATCTTTTCTTTTTAAAAAATAACCCTGTATAACTGGGAAAAAAAAATGAATCAAGGTATAGAAGGACTTCTTCAAGTTGGGTCCTGCTTTGCTTCATTTTGGAACAGTCAAGTCTCTAAACCATTTTGTGTAACTGCATTATGCCCTTTATTTTTGTCCTTGTCAAGGAGGATCTCCCATCTTGACTGATGCTCTATCTCATCTTTTGCCTTGATACACAACCTCGCTTCTCTGAAATCTATTCCACCTGGTAGTATTAAAATTATTTTCCTGGTTAAATTCACACTCTTCTTCCGTACCCCTCCACTGTCTCTTGCTTCTTATTCAGAGATCCTACAAAAATGTCTTGGTTTCTTTGCATATTTTTTCAGAATTTAACCCTTTGGGCTTCTATTTGTTGGTGTCCCATGTGCCACAGGAACAGATCAGGAGATAGGTAAGAACGGTAACAACCGAAAAAAAAACAAACCTACCCCCAAGAGACACAGTTCAATTCTTAAGGCTCACCACAAAATACAATGTCCTCAAAATGCTTCTAGTTAGGTTAGGAACCAAGGTTTTGAAACCATGACCAAATACTCCATGGGTACTGTATCCACCCACTGAAACATGGTTTCATCTACCTGGCAACTTCTGTGAGGATGTGGAAGATGAGCTCCCTGTGACACTGCCCCATTTATTTCAGCCATGTGGCAAAGCACAGAGTAGGTCCCCAGCTCTGAGTTGGCACCTGGAGAGACCGGCACCTCAAGAACTGAAAACTGTCCTTAATGTGTTTTAAAAAACAGAATGTGTAACGATGGAGATAGAATATATAATAGAATATATAAATACCATAAGAAACAAACATTTTTCAAAGCATCTATTTAAGGTGCCTATAAAAGACATAACATTTGGTATTGTAAATGCCAAAATACCAAGTGCTACAACAAATAATTTTAGAACTACTTTAGACTTGGCAGTTTATAGGCAATCAACCAAAAAACCCTCTCACTGACAAGGGAGAGACTTCTTTGTGTAGCATCAGCATGAATATTTGAACTTTACTCTGGTAAAAGTATAAAGATTCCCTATCAAGAGTATGTCTCCACAAAGGTCTGTACTAAAATTTTATTTTACTTCTTTCTTTTATTACAAAAACAAACAAACAAAAAAACCCCAAACCAACCAAACAAAAAATTAAAATTAATTGAAACTCTGGTTCTTCTCCAGAAAGAGAGGGTGAGGTCCTAGAAGCATCATGCAAAGTGTTTGCTTACATCTGTCTTCAAAAGCTAGAATCCTCCAAGCCAAAAGCAAAGGAATCAGTAAGTGCCCAGCACTTTCAAAAGACTGTTCATCATTGCAAAGCTGACACTGGTGAGTTTATTTTCAAGGTGTGCTGTATTACAACTGGGCTGCATTAGCTTCAGGAGTCTTTGAACTTTTAATAGCCCTGAACATAATTATTAAATTAGAGAGCAGTTAAAGAAAGCCTACTTTCAGATGGTCCTTCCCATTCAAAGACATCAAATGCTCTAAATTAAGAGGGTGATTATATTTCCACTTCACACTAACAGCTACTCTTTGTGCCATTTCTTCCCACACTGAGCTTTCAAGACTATGAACTGGAAAAGAAATTTGGCAATACTGAAAAGCATGTTTAAGGCTTCCTGAATCACTTTTCTGTTGGATAAAGAGTGTATATTTTTTGTTAGGGACACAAGCTGCATTAAAACCACACTACTGATGGAAAAAAACTTTATGAAATCTGGATATGAGCATGTAACTTGTCTCCCACAACCTTGAGTTCCTTGGTTTATTCACTTTAGTGCCAAACTAAGCATCTAGTAAGTCAAAGCTTCCTGTAAGCTTCCAAATCTTCTAGTGTGTAAAAATTGCTTCCTGGCAAGCAATTTCAGCATCTACATGTTTAACAATTTTTAAGTCACAGCTTACAGGCAAGCATAATATCTGTACTGATGCTCTTAATAGTGCTGTCAGCAACTTCTGGTTGCTGGGGTAAGGAAGTGGCACTGGGATAACTCCAAGAAAAAGACACAATTACATGAAAGAGAATTGCGACAGAACATACAAAGAGGGTACACTGGGAATAAAGAAAGGTCACTGGCAGCAGAAAACAGAAGTCCTCAAATCAGCTCTGTTACAAGCCCGCTGGTTCATCTGTGTTGCAGGCACAGGCTGCTACCACCAGCTTCTTGATCTGGGCTGCTGCACAGGGAAGTGTTTCACAGACAGCCAAAAGTCAAGCACAGAATCTAAGGAGGGCATCAACTTGACCAGCAACTAGTTAAACAAGGAAACAGCTGTAACTTTGCACCCACCAGCATTCCCTCTTTTTTAAGCATTAAGCAATCCAGCCATTGTTCCTTCTACTTAAGAAACAGACTTATCTTCTTGAACTTTGTAGAGGGCAAATGAGAGGATTTGTGCTTCTGAGAGCAACTTGGGTGGTATAAGAAACCAAATAAGTAGTATAACAGATCTAGTGTGAGACTGCAAGCAGGCTGGTGAGCAATTAGCTTAGGAAAGTTACATTAAGAGAGAAATCTGAGTTTTAAAATCTAATTTTGGCCACAGGTCCTTTCATACTTTTGATGCTTTTTAATTAAATAGACAATTAGAGGTGAACAATATCTGCTGTGGTTAGAGGCCATGTGAACGTGATGATTCAACATACACAGATGAAAACCCCTTTTAAAAGATTCACAGCATTGTTATTGCAGTAGTCTGCCACCCAGAACCAAGAACATGCTATTAAAATTATAAATTCAACACTTGAAACTTGAAAAACTTGAGTTTATTTCTTATTTGCTGCTTTTGCTACTAAACAAGTTGCCAGAGACAAACTCAACATTAGCCTGAACCAATTCATTCTGCTATAGCAGGTTCCCTAACAGGGACACTACCCATGCAGCCAAGCTGGGATGGGCTCACTGCAGTAGGTTTCAGCACAAGGAAAAGAGGAGGAAGACTGGTAGTCTTGTGATCCTTGACTCTTCCTGTTGTGCAATATGCTCGATAGATGAAAAATGACAGGAAGAGGCTGAGCATGGAGAATCATCTGATCTGGCTTTGGAAGTGGATGGGTGGAGAGTTAGCCACATCATCTGAGGGATGTGCCCCTGCACATGAAGAACTGTGGAAGAAGAAGCTCCATTTCCTTTCAGGGTTCATCTGCAGGTTCATCTCTTTACTTACGTGTGTTTTCATTTCGTTAGCTACTGTTGTTGACATCATAACACAACAGATGATAGTCACCAGGATGAAGTAAAGTGCATACATGAACCGGGTGCTGGTTGACTGTTTTATCTTGGGGCAGCATTGGCAGCACAAGGAACAAGCAGCAGTACCACAGCAGCAGGCCAACTGAAAAGTAAGACAAAAACCACAAGTCATTCCATCATGCTTTTAGGCTTCTACTGCAAAAAGTCAGACAGGGAGGCTGGGAGACTTCCCGTAAAACTCCAGCATTTCTTAAGTCCTCTCCTCCCAGCTGAGCAGTATTTAAGTGGAAGCAGACTGTTTATCAGAAGTGAGCAGGTTTAAAGCACTTCAGTTTCTAGTCTTTCCATACACTGAGAGTGAAGAGGATGAGGAGGAACTGCTCCCTGTTTAATACAGCTCTGTGCTTCCTCTGTGCAGCTCACGGTCCTGACACATTTCACCCAGCAGAACAGGTGCTACAATGGTAGTGCTTTCTTACACACTCTCCCCTCTCCACCGCAAGAAAATAAATCTGCACAAGGAAGGAACCAACTCCTAAACTTCTTGCTTTAACATACAGACAAAACTATTTTGTTTCCAAGGAAAGATGGAGGTTTTGTTTCAAACAACCTGTACAGATCCATTTAAATGCACCAGAACCATATTGTCCTCTTTAAGGTGCCCTTAGTGGTACACACAAAACCTTTTTTTTTTTTTTTATACTACAGATTTTTTACTAAAGATTTGGAGCAAATTAGGAAAATTATTTAAGCCACACTTTGAGATAGTTGTGTTGAAGGCTTTATAAACAGACAACTGCTATAGAAAACCCAAATAAGCACATACATGAAGTGGGTGCTGGTTGATTATTTTATCTTGGGGCAGCATTTGCAGCACAAGATAAAAGCAGCAAGCCAACTGTTTATGTAAATGTTATTAGACAGAACTCCTTGTGTATTTTAATTATTTTCTACCTGCAGCAGAGGGTCCACTGAGACAAAACCCAAAAAGCACAGAAAAAAAAAGCATGTCATTAGTTTACTCAACAGGAAAAAAGGTACTGAATAAATCCTTAAAGTGATCTAGCTCATTAAATGCTCATTATTTTCACACTGTCAAGAGAAGATGGATTTACCTTCCCTGCTTACTGCTTTCAGAAAAGTCATACATCAAAATATTAATATAAGCCTTGTTTTGATACATAAGCCAGCACTGTCCCTGGCCAGGCCCTTCCCTGCAATAGGCAGCAGCTTCATATGGCTCCTGTGTTTAATTCAACAGCCATGACCACTGCAGGAATTTCTGGACATCAGCAGGCAGTCAGGAGCAGAGAACCATTCTTCCAGGCCTCACTGCTGCTGACCCAGAGCAATCTCAGAACTCCCATTTTAAGGGGTCTCTCTGTGGCCAGTGTGTAGCACAGGGCTGGTGTGCTGCCAGTGCCAGAGGCTCCATCACACTGCTTCTTACCAGTGTTTCCTCAGGCCCTGGAGGGGCCTTGCGGATCTTCAGAGGACTCCCCTGCTTTCCATCAAGAAGCTGTATAAGATGGATGGCTTTTCTTAGCCCTTACCAAGGGATTCAAAATGTGCAAGTGTCACATCTCAGTTGTCCAAGCAAAATTCACTAGCTTCTATGTACTTTCAGCTGCCAAACCACCACACAGTATTTTCCTCCCAAGATACCTCTTCTTCCAGCATCAGTGACTGTCTGACATGAAGACAGGGGTTTCATGTTTGTGTTTGCAGATAGGCATATCTGATATAACCTACAGTCTTACAACCAGACCGGTAGATCAAGGAACCCCAGATAATTTCAAAGAACTGTCTTGAAAAGACTCCCAGCTTCTTATTTCCTTGCCGTGATTACCCGCTGCAACACCCAAGCTCAGGCTTCCTGCCTTCAGCCCCACAGAAACAGGGCACCAGACAGGCCCATGCCTTGCTCAAAAATTGTTCTCCAATTTGTAGAAGACATAAAACAGGGACCATCCAACTTGTCTCCCACGCTGCCCTACCCTCAGATCACAAATGGGCCTTAAGCCAGAGGAGACAACAGCCTCAAAGCACAGAGCTGCTGAAACTGCTGCTGCTGCAAAACAGAAACTTTCCCTAAAACACACAAAGCTCCAACTGTGGGGAATAAGCAGAATGGGCTCATGTTGGCACCAAAGCTGGAAATTAAAAATACTATGTACATAATGTGAGAAATAAGCCCACAAATATTATAATTTGTAATGTGATTTATTATAAAGGCAAACAGCACTGGGTGCATAACTCAGCAGCTTCCAAGTCAGAGGCACAAAGGGCCTTTAGAGAGGTTTAGTTTTTATGATGAAATTGTCACAAAAGCGGGAGGGATTATTAGAATTTCTTAGAGATAGGAGGGAAATAATTTACATCGGTATATCACCTTTCTCCTCCACCTGGATTTTTGGTCTGGGGGCCTTATTGCTTTTTTGGTGGTCTTTTATGATGAAGGGTGCAGTCTTCCTCTGTATGAATTACCAACTCTCTAAAAAAAGTTGAGGAGAATGCAATTNAGCGAAGGGAAAACTTTATTAATAAAGCCTTTATCACTCACAATAAAACACTGTGCAAGTATACTTTCATAACAGAAGGCAGTGATGGCAGTATTGCAATTTTATTTTCTCTGTGTAGTGAAACTAACAACTTTTACAAGTCCAAGAATTATGGAAGCTATGGCAAGTTCTTAAAATAATAATAACGATACAAAAATTAAAATGCAGCCATTCAAGGTAATTGGGTGTAAAATAACCTTTTCTTGAATGACTAATTCATAAGTTTTGGTCAAAAAAAATTATCTCTGC
>VYZU01010971.1:49838-61017 GCA_013401355.1 Ceyx cyanopectus
TGATACAGAAGGCAGTGATGGCAGTATTGCAATTTTATTTTCTCTGTGTAGTGAAACTAACAACTTTTACAAGTCCAAGAATTATGGAAGCTATGGCAAGTTACCAATTCAGCAAACAAATGGAATAACATTTGAAAACAAAAACATACCAGAAAGCATAATCTATCCACTTCAGAATTATGGATTTAAACAAATAAATAAAATATTAAGACTAAAGGTCCTTCCAATCTGTATCAGGCAGATACAAAGTTTCCACAATGAACTTCAACTGCTGGCCATATTCACCATAATGTCAAAAACAACAGTACAGAAGTAAAAAGGTATGAAGCTTGGCATCTGTAAGGGGAACATTTTCCTTAAACCAGGTGCTAGAAAGCCCTGCCAATGAAACCTCATCCACATCCAGCAATGTGTCTGCTATTCCAGTGCTGGGTCCCTGGAGCTGCTATTTAAAGCAACCAATACCCAAATAGAATATATATCTCCTTTATGCAATGTTCCATATTACTTAGACTTTAATGTTAGTTTCTAATACTGAGCATATATCCTATAAATTAGCAGTATTAGTGAAAAATATCAAAGTCTCCCATCTTTTTTCAGACGCACTCTAAACAAGTCAAGGAAACCATAGAAAGTTGGTTATGTTATTCTGCCACAGACTCAAATTCAGTGGCTTGAGGTTTTTTATTTTTATTTTTTAATAATAAGTCTGGTTAAGTCTGGTTATGACTAACTACATTCCAGAATGGTCCAAGATGAAATAGGTGTTATCCAAAAATAAATGTAAACAGTCTCTGTCCCAAAGAGTAAGATGCTGGCCACAACCTACAGACCTGATCTTTGCATGGCAGACTTCAAAGTCCGCATGTACAAGGAGTTCTCTATTAGAAGACTGTGGTCAATGTGCAGCTGAAATATCAAGTCCCTCTGATGACACATGCTTTACCATGGGCATGAATCATTTTCACCTCACCCACTGCAGCAAGGGTCTGCCCATGGGCTCAGGAACCACCACTGCAGAAGTGCAAGGCAGTAACAAATTCTTGCCATGTAAAAAAAATGGGCTGTGAAAAAAGGCAATTAATGTCATAAATCTTCTAAAGGTTTAACTTCTCCTTAAACAAAAGCTCCTCAAAAGGGTGAGTTCTGCAGAAGGAAGGCACTGTGCAATTTTCAAGACAGAAACAACCCAGAAAACCCAGGGTCTGTGATTGCTGTCAGCAGGTGGACCTTGAAAAACCTGGTCTGTACCTATAGAGCTCCTTCAAAGTCCAGTGATCCTTCCAAGCCCAGGGTCCCCAAAAGCCCAATGGAATGGCATCCAAATGCCAGGCTGCTCTGGCAGGAGCTCGTCACCTGCAGCAGGTTCTGGTTTCAAGCCTTTCTCATACAAAGGCTCCTACAAGTCTCCCTCTCTCTAACTTTACATCTCCTCTCTTGAGTGAACACCAAGGTCTGACAATAATTACAAGTACTATGCAAATATTTATGCTTCCCACAAATACTGTAATCAGCCAGCCCATCAGGCTAACCCACTACGACAACTATACCCTCAACATGTCCAGTTGAGGGTATTCCTGCTCACTGCAGGGAGACAGGACTAGATGACCTTTGGAGGCCCCTTCCAGCCCTAACCATTCTATGAACACCAGCCTCCACAACGTAGACCTGCTGCCTGCTTTGCTACGTGGTACTCTGTCAGAGCTCAAGGAGGGTGCAGTGACAGCTTGCCTGAGATACTAAAACTTAAAAACCTAGTGCACTTGAAAACAGACTGTACTGCAATTTTAACTGGCTGGATGATGGCTAACTCAAATGGTTTCACAACAGCAGCTCCAGAAAACTCCATGGTAAATTTTTCTGCTAAAAATTATTTATTCACAGCATGGTCTCATACACATTTCTTCTGGTAGCCAGGCTGGTTTAATGGTCACTGGTGCTCACCAGCCTTTCTCCTCTGCTGGCCACTCTCTTCTAAACCTCGTAGCTGTTTCTGCTGCTGGGAGTGGTCAAACAAAGCACCTTACTGGCCAATTTCAGGAAAACGACCTGTCAGTCCTTCTCAGCTGCTGATATATTATGCAACTGGTGAATGTTTTAATGTTGCAAGTGAGGGCCCACAGTGAGCAGGGAAGGCCCACAGTGGAAGAGGAAGGCCTCACAGGAGCCCCACATGCCTTGACTCTTCTCTGAACAGATGTTTCAGTGGCATTTTCCTATGACTTTATTCAATTTGTGTGCAGTAGGTTCACGCCAATGCAGAGAAACAACTATTTTTACATCTGCACCATGAGAACCAGAAGCAAGCAGACTATGTAACAGCCCTAGTCCATGCAAACCACGTTTCCAAGTACAGGCAGGCCTGGACATATTAGCACACTTCCATCTTATGCCAGCCTGGGTAGTACCTGTGGTTAACAAGAGTTAGGTTAAGAACATGGGGTAAAAGGAGGCTTAACAGTGTTCACACAAGCTACTGGCTCCCTACAGTGAATACTCCACCAGCATACACTTAACATCTGCCACACACTCAAGTCTTCATCTTTGCAAGCTGTTATCCAATCTGATAAATCAGCAGAATGAGGCATGACAGCCATGTTAATCATATATGTAACTATTTACATACAGGACTGAGAAGTAAAGTGAGCGTGTCCTGCCTACTGCTTTTGTAGAGACAGCAACATTTTTGGAAGGTATTTTCCACAGATGTTTCCAAAAATATCCCAAAGGCCTTAGAAAATATTTTGTGCAGCCATTAAAACAAAGTGAGGAGTTTCAGGATCACTACCCAAAACAGCCTACAGTATTATAAAATTATGCAAACCATAGGGAAGTATCAAGCTAATCACAATAAAGCACTTCCTTTTGTGAAACTTCAGCAGAAATGGTAAAAATCAAAGGGAAGAGGAGCACACTGAACGACAGCAACAACAAAAGTGCATACTTTAATGAAACAAAGACTTAGCAGTATTTCATCCCTTCCTTCCTAACTGCCTGCCCAGCCAGAGTGGCCAGGAAGACCGCATGCCTTTTGGACTGCCCACAGAGCACAGGAATGTGCCTTGCTGAAGCTTCTTTTCACGGGAGCCTACAGCAGCTTAGTTTTTCATGCATTGCTTGATTACTTGACTACCAGCATTATTTGGGCCATAAGATTTGCAGATAATGAGGTCACTGGGCTGTTAACAGTAATGTCTATCAAAACCCCTCAAAACACCTATTCTGACAGCTACATGCAGCATCCAAGCAGGCTGGAAACAGCCAGTCCTGAATGAATAACATCCTGAAGTGGCTACACACCTGTCCTTAGTCTTTGAGGCAAGATCATCTAGCAAGTCAACAATTTTGTTGGTGCTTTGGCTCATGAAAACAGGAGATGCTTGATGCCAGGTGTCCTCAGCATCAGGATCTGGGCTCAGACTGTTACTGAAAACTCTCACTGCTAGTATACTCATTTTGCAATGGTTTCTTCAACAAGTGACATGGTTACACAGTGGTTTGTCCCTGTGAAGTAATTAAACTCGCTGAAGGAGCTTTATTTTGTCCTTTGTCTGACTTAACTGGCATTTCACTTCTTTAATATTCAGAATCACCATATGGCTTAAACCAAGAGGTTTTGTGACCTATTTTGGGGAACACAACTCACACTGCAAACTATGTAAATTAAAACTGACTTCAGAGAGAAGTCACACCAGCCAAGACACTGCCTGAATGCTGCCTTCCAGTGAGGCTTTCCTGCCCCAGGCTGAGTTTCCAAAGTGAAGTGCTGGTGTTTTGCACCACAGGGCATTGCCATATAGTAATAAACAACTCAAAAACTAGGTGAGAAAGCAGCATCTAGGACAGCTACACCAAGAGCTAAAACGTGGGCGAGCCACTGCCAGGTGACAGTAGAGCTGAAGTTAAGATGAACTGAGGATGATTAGCTTCTGTCTCCATCCTCAAACATTACTAAATGGTGACTCAGCTCATCATTAGAAAATATGCCACTGCAAAATGTCTAAATTAAAGACTGCCCAATTACTCTTCTACTGATTAATCTGGAAAACTCAAGACAATTGTTTAGTCTGACCTAAGCATCACAATGCATCACATCACCCAGCTCCCCAGAAGTACAGCTGTTTTCCATTAGCACAGACCATCCTTTGACAGCAGTATGAGGTGGACTGTCTGTCCCTCTGATTACATCTATCATAAAAAATAAATAAATAAAATAAAATCAACAAAAACCCCCATCTTCTAATCTGCCGACTACAATTCCCAGACACTGGCTCTTGGTGAGCCTTTCTTCATTAGCTTAGAGACCCTTTTAATTACCTAGCTTTATCTCCCCACTCATCAAAGAAGGAACCAAAACTGTTCGAATTTTCGAGGTGATGCAGGAAATAAACCCAAACAACTTATCTGAAGTCTAACAGCCTTCAAATGAGACTGAGGGTAAATAGATTTCCCCAGTCCCTCCTACAACATCATTGCAGCATCATGAGCAAAATTGCACACAGCCCAGTCACCTTGCTCCTCTCCTTTTCACAAAACCAAAGAGGGGGCAAGACTGCTGGAAGCAACCTGCCCTCCACACTCACCTTGCACAGGCAAGCTGGCTGTACTTAAAAGGTGTATTTTATTTCCACTGGGGTCATGCCATTTGGGTTACAGCACCTTCAACAGTATTCTCTGGTCCTCTAGTCCTTCCATCACACTTGTGTGCTTTTATTTTAAGTGTGCTCTCAGGTCGCTGATGAAAACAAGTCACTGTTTTCATCAGTGACCTGATCCTGAGGCTTGTTTGCATTGATCCCCTGGCAATCTTCACTAAAATCAACCTCCACTGGGTGACAGATTCAACTGTCCTTTCCTATGATTTCATATTTCAGTTTTCTCATCTGCAGACATATCAACAACATAAGAAGCCAAGGGAAAAACAAACAAACCAAAACAAAACAAAAAACCCCAGCACAAACAAACAACAACAAAAAAACTCGATAGATCTCTTCATAAAATGTTAAGAACAGTTGCTGTTGCAACTCATTGGAGAGACAACAGGTTGAAACATTTTGGATCAATTCTACTGGATAGAAAAAGTGCAAAACTTTCATTTTCAGGCTGTGAACATCTATATTTTCAAATACTTGAGCATATGCCATCCCTAACTGCAAAGTTCGAATCACTGAAATGAAAACATCAGTCCCAGCATAGTTATAACTAATTAAAATTATGATGAAATTGGTAGGTGTTTCAGGGTTCCTATCAAAACAAACAAGGAGGCACCTTCTTCCCTCATACTGTCATGGGTGAAAGCTACAGCTATCATAGCTCTGTCTGGCTCAGTCCTTGAATGCTTCATGCTGTAGCAGACACTGATGTTGACACAGTAGGTCAACTTCAGTTGGCAGAATGGTTGATCACAACCTAAAAATATAGGAGGACAAGTATTTAACAAGTCAAAACACTTTAGAGCTCACAGGGTTGAGAAAGAAATGGAAGCACTATTATCTCAGGTATGACAAGGATTTCAGAAACAACCCAACCCACAAGAATCTTCACATGGCTAAGATGAGAACACCACCCAGCCCCAGTATGTGCTTGGGATGACAGTAGTTGCCAACTGCAGAGACCTTCACCTTATACTGTAGTCATAGCTCAGGTTTTTTTCTCTATTGCTCCCCCGAAACAATTAAGTCTTGCACCCACAACTACAAGTGCATCCTTTGTAATGAAAGTTACAGTAATGGAAAAAAAACAACATGCTGGAATACCAACACTTGAAAAAATTAAAACAAAAATCAGCAGGAGGATTTATATCTTTATGCAGAGAAGTAACCACATGGCATTAGACATGAAGGCCCTGCTCTTACACTGCATTCACTGCACAGCTGTAGAGCCATGGGTATTTAAGTCATTTCTTTAAGCCCACAATGCAAACAGCTTGTGCGATGGAAAAGGAAAAGGCTTTTAAAAATGAGGCAGCAATGGGAAATTGAGCAGGAATGAAAAAGACCATCTATTGCCTGGAATGAGAAAGAGTATACTGTTCCTCTTTGGTAGTAGCAGGGAAGGGATTCCAAACTACCAATGCCAAGTGTCAAATGATACAACACTAAGAGGACTTCATTTTCTTCTGTTGTTTTTTCTCTCCCTTTCTAGTAACTTTTGAATCCAGCAGCAAATTTGTCAAGCTATGGCAGGACAGATGAGGGCCTCAAAGATCTCACAGTCTTACAATTTCCTTGAAAATAGGCAAAAGGTTTATCAGAAAAAAAATATATCTCAACCCTAAGCAAGGAACAGGCTGCAGTGTAACTTCAGCATTTCTTAGAAAGGGAATCAACATACCAACCTCAAAGGACAAAGATGAAGAAACCCAGGGGATGCTTATTCAGTTGTTGAAGCAACTGCTTGTTTAAAGTAGAAACCCCATGTTTCTGCAAACAGGGGAAAAAGTCATTTGCTGGTCTCTTTTTTTCCCAACTGTATTTAAATGGAGTACACTACAATACCCCAGACAGGTAGTTTCATCTTCAGTCATGATTAATAGTAGTGGCAGGGGCATGGAAAGGCAGCTGTAAGAGGGGGTGAGACCCACAGCTACATTTATTTATTTATTCATTCATTCATTCATTCATTCATTTATTTTAACAGAGTGGCTTACGTTAAAACACAATTAAAAAAAAAAGCCCTCTCAGCCAGGAAGACCATCTGCTGGAGAGACATGTTTTGGGTAGCACCATGTAGAGAACAGCCAGGAATGCCACTGGCACCATCGCATAGTGCTGCAGCTCATCACACCATACACCTGCCCCAGCAAGGCTCCAGTGTCCTCAGAGGTCACATACCAGGACAAGGACGACAGAGCCACCCTTCTTATCACGTAATGAAAAAAGGAGACCATGAGGACAGGATTGCAAGCCCCCTTCTCAACCTGCAGATGCAAACAGGCAGTGCCAGAGAGGTGGACAGCCCTGGAGCACATGGGGTCTGCTTCCATTCATTGCCCCAAAAGCCATAAGCCTCAGAACTCATAAGATTGGCCAAGGTCAGTTTTATAAATAAGTGGGTTTTTTGTTTGTTTTTTAAACCTTCAAAATTAGAGGTCTGGGTATAAAGTGAAAATCCGATACTCTAACTTGCAGCACATCTTACTGCATTTACTACAAGATATGACTTTAAGTACAGAACAGAATTTAAGAGAACACTCAAGAATTAGCAGACCTAAAAAAATAGCTTTATAAGTTTCAATAATTACCAGTTTCAACTGAAACATCCATCTTCTTGAAAAACCCATCTACAATACACTAACCCTCCAAATTAATGTTAACTATCTAAATTACATTAATTTAACTCTGGAAAAAAAAATATTCATTGTAATAAAGATTTTCCGCAACAGCTGCTTTTCTTAACCATGATCTCAACTTTATTCTCTTGAGAATCACTACTGAAGAAAAGCCAAATGTAAAATCCTGTTTCCTGTCAATTTAAGCAGATGTTTTTGTGTAATAAAAAGCATTGTGGAGGCCAAGCCAAACTGTATTCTCACTGCATTCTCAAAATAGTTTTACCAATGAAACACTAGCAACAGAAGAAACATTTAGTAAGCTTAGTACTTCTCAGAAACCTAAAAATCACAATTCTCTTCAAAATGAGCTTGTATGTTGCCTGACAAAAAACTGTAGAAATTAAAGTTTATAGATGGCCAAGTTCCTTGAAAGAATGTTCCCAGGGTCTACTTGGCAAGGATACAAGTCACAAATTAATGTTAATTAAGATTATTTTAAATAATTTTTGAGTGCAAAATCAGCATAACCACACAGTATACTGAAGTTTGGCAGCTTGCCACTGCATCCTTTAACAACAGAAATTTGGGCTGCAAAACCTGCATGCATTTGTTCTAACAGGCATCATCAATGAGATGTTTAGCACAATTTGACCCAAAACAAAAAAACACTGATCACTCACTGTCTACTTCACACCAGGAAAATTTGCTGGCATTACAAATGGAGAAGTGGACATTCAAGTGATGTTAACTTGCAGTGAAACTTTTCTGTCAGCTACAGACATCCATAAATTATAATTGTGCTTTCATATCTCAGAAGGACAATACCAACACTCAGTCAATTCTAGGAAATCAGATCCATAGAAACAGAGAGGTTGATATAAGGTATATAAAGGGCAAAAATACTTCATAGAAAAACAAAGCAAAACCAAAAACAAACCCACACCACCACCACCACCACTCTGGGGGATATAAAACCCATTAAATTAGCATGTTTTAGTGAAAATGGAGGGACCCAACATGAGTGGTTTTTTTCGGGACTTGTATAAAGTTCCGTCTTTCTTTTATCACATCACCTCTGTTTCTGGAAACGGTTAACTTCACCTTTGGGTGAACATTTAAGGAGAGATCAAACTCCATGATTTTCCAACTTTATTAACAGTACCTATAAAATGCCTGAGGAAGTTGGGTTGAGACAGAAAGGACTTCTACTCTTTTGTTTTTCTTGTATACTGATCATGCTAAACAAACATCCCCTTATTAAGGTTGGAATAAACCAATTAATGAAGGCAAAGACCACTAGAAAAAGTTACGCTGCATGCATGCTATTGAAACATAGTTTATGCCATTTATCTTCTTAGTCTATAAAAACGTTATCCACACTAAGTTTGCTGGTATAACTCCAGCAATATGTCATATTTAGCACATATAAATCTTACATCAAAATAGTGCTTGAGCCAGCAGAATACAACTCCCAGAGGTATTGCATAATTTTGGCACTATGACTGCATCCACTTTAGGGCTTTTGCTTTGGCTCCAACATCACTAAGGAGTTCAGTTTACTTACTCCAAAGTGACACATCAGCATCGATAAACCATATTACTATTGGGTGTTACTACACGGGGTATGAACAGTGGCTTTAAGAACATCTCAAACACTAAAGCCATGCCATTCACCACACAAGTCTCACAACGGTTTCTTTCTCTTGGTATTAAGATACTTCTCTAGGAACTACACCAAAAAACAAGGGCAAAGAAAATGCAGCCAGCCATGAACCACTGCAGTAACAGCATCCACTAAGAGCACCTCAGTCAGTTGCTCCCAGACCTTTTTCATATAATGTCAAAAAAAATGTGCACGAAGCAGCAGTCAGGGAACACCCTGATTTAAGAGCATTATTAGCAGATTCAGCTACTGCTGTCCCCCACAGCCACCTAAGTGAGATGCAGGGGAGCTCGGAGAGGACAGTTGGAAGGGGGCACACTGTCATCCTCACAGCTCACTCACGATTAGAATAACCGCAGCCAAAGACCAAACCTGAACCAATATTTCAACCTTCAGCAAACATCTGAGATTTTTTTCCAGGTGATCTATGCAAAAGCAAGAGAATAATTAGATGCTGAGGGTGGGCAGAATAACTAGTGAAGAAATACCAACAGAATTAAGACTGTAAGGAGTTCAACCATGCAGAACATCAGGAATAAGCTCACTAGCAAGTCTTTTGCAGGCAGGACAAGTAGTAATAGATTTCCACTAAATAGACGTAAATTTGGGTAAATGAAGCACAAAATAAAAGTGCCTGTGGGAGATGTGGTCTAACACCGGGTTAGATAGACAACTGGTAGGAACAGAAGTCCTCCCCTTGAGTGCAACCAAGGACCTGGACAGGACTTTGCAACCACCTTTCTCTTCTCCAAGTCCACAGTCCTTCATTCATTAAAATGGACTCAATCAAGAAAACAGGTACATCACAGTAAGACGCAGAGAGACACCCATTTCTCATCCCAGGGATGCTGAAAGGAATAGGTCCTGCAGCAACAAACACCACCACTTGCCCTCATCTCTCACTTGCTCCGTCAGCACCTGCACTTGCTTAATCTGTTCACAAGCCAAATTTAAACTAGTTTCTGAAAGGTTCTGAGGATTCCCAGGCATCCATCAGCTAAGAGAAAAGACAGTTCCACTTCTTATAACGTGAGGTCTCATCTCCCTACCAGCAGGTACCAGGGGCAGTTATCTATCTGTCTCTCTTAGCCCTTAAGTGATCCGTCATCCTTTTGGGAACTGTTTCTTGCAGTGCAGGTCTTCGGGGAGGCTCCTCTCAGCGTCCCCGTTCTCATCCGCATCCCGCCGGTCCCCCAGTTCCCGATGGGGCGGCCCGCCGGCGGAGCGGCTCTCTGTTGCCAAGCGCACTCCGCGGAGGCGGGCGGCGGCCAGCTGCCTGTCCTCCCGAAACGCAAGGGGAATCCATCCAGGAAACTCCGCAAAAACACCACCGTAAGCACTTAGAGAGCCAATCATTACGCACAGGCAGCTCCGCCGCACTCAGCTGCCCCCCTGCAGGCATTGGCTTTTATGCGTTAATTTTAACGCGTTAATTGTCCTGGAGAGGCCGGCTCCCAGGGGGCTGACCGCGGACCGAAGGGCAGTGAAGGGATGCGGGATACTGCCCTGTCCCTTCCTAGCCTTTCCGTCCCCGGCGATGGACCGTCAGCACTACGGCCCCGCGGGGCGCTTCCCGGACCTCTATCCCCGCTCTCCGTGACGACCGCTGGAGGCCTCGGGCAAGCCCCCAGTGCCATCTCCCGGGGGTTCCCCTCAACTCCGGGGATCACAGTCCCTGCCCTCCGCCTCCCGCCCGGTGCACCGGGGCTTGCCCGCCGCGCACACCTGCTGGCCTTCCCACCCTACCTGGCCGGCGCAGCGGGGCGCGGACATGCCGGCGGCGTGGCCTGGATCCCTCGCCGCGTTGCTGCCTGCCTTATGCGAGAGCGGGCAGGCCCGGGGTGGGATGGGACGGGACGGGCTGGGCTGGGCAGGTCAGGGCAAGTCAGGCAGCTCACGGGGCGCCGCCGCAGCGGGCGGAGCACTACCTCCTCCGCCCGGCTCCCGGCCGCAACGACCTCGGCCCGGCCCCGCCGTGCGGCTTCCGTTGTCGTCAGCCCGCGCAGCGGGGGGAGTCCGGGGCCTGGGGGTGCTCCGCTCCGTTTCCGCGCCCGTAACAGCCGCCGCAGTGCTCACCCCGGCGACTGCTGCTCCCACTGACAGGTCTCGCCAGCCGGTCTGCCCCGGTAGTGACAGCTTTCATCGAGAGAGGGGACAGAATTACACAGAATTATTGTTGAGGCTGAAATAGATCTTTGAGATCATCAAATCCAGTCTAATTGTGTCCAGTTTTGGGGTCCCCA
>VYZU01010973.1:0-36957 GCA_013401355.1 Ceyx cyanopectus
ATCGTTAAAAATCAGGCAATGTCTGGGGTACAGGAAAAAAGGGGTATTTTTGAGGTACAGTAACTATCAGGAATGATATGTCACGATATTGGTCCCCAATGCAAAGGACCAACTCAGATCCATGTTAAATATCCCCTTGTTGTCTAATTGTCAGTGAAGCAGCGTTACCAACAGCCTGCATGCAGACTGCAGGCAGGAAATTTGGCTGCTCTCTGAGAGAAATGGCAGCCAAGAAAGTTAGCATTTTGCCATCTACTGTCTTCAATGAATCTCTCAAGGAAGGAGGAGCCCTGGTGGCATATTCGTTGCCTCAGGATAGGTACAGACACAATGTGCAAGCAAATATGTTGTGTTTCTTTGTATAAATAACTTCATGGTGTTGTAGTGATGTAAATCTCCAAGATCCCTTGGAGAAAATATTATTTGCTTCTCTTTAGATGTTAGGCCATGGAAAAAAATGACCAAGAAATTACAGGAGGTTAGTGCAATGAAAAAAAATATCTGGGAACCTTAATACAACAGCAACTATGAGTTTCTGGGGGATAAGTGTTTTGCTTTCTGCTGCTATGAAAATGAGAACATAGCTTCTGTGGTCAATTTTTGCCAGTTAATGGCTATATGCATTTTGCAGTTATCCTGGACAGCTGCCAGCTGTAAACATTTGAGATCAGATTTTAATAACTTTATTCACATGAATTTTAACAAGTCCTCAAAAATGACATCCAAGTCTGGCCCAGCCAACCGGAGAATTTCAGGCTGGATTCTGTAACCTTTATTCTCACAGACCAGTATTCAGCTGCACTTGACCCAACAAATTCAATGTTGTATGTTTGGCTACTATAAAGAACTATGCAATGACATCTGTATGTAGTCTGAATGGACCCTCTGGAAGCAAATGGAAAAATTTAGCCAGTTTTGAGTAAAGTACTTAACATGTTTCTTGGCAGGGACAAGTTTGAATAATCATTGTACCTGATTATTTCAAATTATATATTTTAATAACCACGTTGCTTTCCATTCTGCCCAACTTAAGAACGTTTTCGACAGCTGGAAGTACTCGACCACGTAACCAGTGCCCTCTCATCCCTGCTGACCAATGTCAACACCCAACAGACCAAAGGACAGGACACGGGCAGGGATGAAACTGCTCTTCTGGATACTGTGAAGAGCAGACCTGTGGCCACACGAGTGAAGAGGAGAAGAATAAGTCAGCTCCTGAAAAGGGCTTCTCGGCAGACAATGCTACAGAAACTGGGTTCACTGGCACCTGGAGAAGCCAATTTGACCAGCAGGAAAGAGCAACCCAGTCCTTGTGCAGATACTGCTGATGGGGGAACAGTCCAGGCAGGATTTTCTGCATTGCAAACCCCCAGAGACAAAGGTGTCTTGGCATATCCCACGTCCCAGTGTCCACAGACACCACTGGTGAAAGCTTGGACTTCATCTCACCTAGTTGCAAAACAACCTCACTTTTCTCCTGCATGTGAGATGCCTGCCAAAGACAGGCCAAGAAAGGAGCCACCTTTGCTTGTGGACCATGTGCTCAAAAAAATGGCTGACCTAAACCACAAGCTGCCAGACTCATTTGAAATGGAAGAGGTGAGGTAGATTTTTGTGTATTTTGCTATCAATATACCCATCTCCACCCATATTTTTGTGATAAGTTTGGATTATCTTTTTCAGGATGGAAGCTAAATTACTTCAACAAACACCATGCAGCAGCGTTATGTGGAAAAGCAGTAGGATTTACGCTACTCATTGGGGTTTTGATTATTTTAAATTGTCTTTGTGTTAGGATACTGTCAAAAAAGTTGGCACTGAAGTTACTGAGGTAGGATTCATTCAACCAGAATGATAGTGTAACATGCCAATGTGTTTTATGCAGTGCTAGGTTTCTGTTTTTTTTTATAGAAGGAAGCTGCAGGAACACTAATGCATATGGTGGAGGATATTTTTACAGATCCAGTCATTAACCAGTGCTGGATTTTATTTTTTCTAGCTTTTTCTTCCCTGCTCAGCTTATTTTCTGGTGTTCTCTTTCAGAAAGTTGTATCACTAAATTAGCCTTGGTTTTATAGCAATGTTCAATATAATTTATCACTCTGCAAGCCGAGCATCCTAAAACCAGAATAACTTGGAACAGCAGCTTATTCTCATATCTTGTCTGTGAAGTTCATGATACTCAGCTCCCTGTATGTTTTAGCAACAGTGAGTCGTCAGTGGGGGCTCAACACGAAGTAACAGAAACCAGGATACTTGCCAGTATCTTCCTTACATCTAGAGTTGCTTTGTGAGCAGCAGCTTTGCTGGCCATAATATTGCAGAAGAAAAAGGGCTATGGTAGGGTACTTTCAATCATACAAACTCCACTGGGCTGCCAACAGGAATATTTTTCCCTTCAAGAATGAGAAAAAGGAAGGACAGAGCATAGGTTGTGCTGTAAGAATCAAAAAAAGGAAGAAAAATGTAATGGTTGGCAGCCCTCCAAAAACATGTGGATTGAAGTAAGGATGGGAAGGACCAGCTGGAAATGATAGGAGAGTTTTAAAAGTTTTTCATTTTTTAAAGCATTGAAAAAGATTGGGTTAAGGTGATGGCTTTTTAAGGTGGAGGATACTTATCTTTTCAGGTCCTTCTAAAGGTGTGTTTTTCTGTGACTGGTTTGATGCAACCTTCATGTCAGCAGAGCTGACTCAAGAATTAGAGCATGGGCCTGATTATCAGTCTCAGTGGGGAAGATGGTGTCTCTCAGAAATCTCCAGCACAACAATTTATAGTCCCAAAGCAGCCCATATGTCTTTGCAAGGCACTTAGTGTGCTGGACTTGCAGCTCTGTGACTAGAGGCTCACACAAAAGTAAGGACATTGACAGAGCAGTAAAAGTACCACGTGCATAAACTCCTGAGTTTGATGTCTAAGTTTGGTGAATGCTGTATGCTCAAATCAGACAGGGTATATATTATTCGAGTAGTCTCCACCACATCACTGGATTAAGACTGCAAGAACCACATACATCTGAAAACATCAGGCTACCTTAATTAGTCTGCCAATAGACAGTAGCAGATGTATGAATAAAAAACTAACAGGCACATATATAACAATCCTTCTATTGTATTATTCTAGTCTTTGACAGTGAGAGACTTAGAGATGTCTTGAGCTACACACTACATGGGGGACAGACCCAATATGCATGTTCATGTGTTACTTGTATCCAAAAGAGCCCCTTTCCTATTAAGTTTTTTTTCCAGAAGGAGTTTATGCAGCACCATGACACAGTGTTCCCCTTGACACTATGAAAAAGTCAAATGGGTCTTCATTCCTAGAGGGAAAAAATCTGACCTTACATACACTCTTTGGCAAGAATTTGCCTCCATATGCTTGAATTTCCTAGGGTTTCTTCTACTAAGTCATATTTTTTTCCTAGGGACATTTGTCTGAGGCCGTTCAAATAAGATTGTTAGTATATTTACATGTTGGAAACATTTATGTATTGATTACTTTGAGCAAAGCTTGGAAAGGTTCTGAGACTAGAGCCTGGTTTGTGTAAAGAACAAGTATTTTAAAGAGGAAGCAACCATAAAGAAACCATCTGAAAAAAATTTTTTTTCACTGTTTCACCAGAAACCTTTTTTTTTTTCTTCCCTCAGTCCTAAACCCTCTCATAATAAGGCATACACTTACAATCATTAACATCAATAAAAACTTTTCCTCCTCTCCTTTTCAGATTCAGAGTTTTGAGGATGAAAATCTGTGTGGAAATGCTCCTGACACCACTTCAGGTGAGCTTTAAGAAACAGATCATTTGGCCACTTCTGGGTTTAAAACTCTGTTCCTATGTAGTTGCTTCTAAAGCTTATCCTAACAGTATGTTTTCCCTCTCTGTTCCTCTCTCTAGTATTTGGATACATTATTCTTGACATGACCATTTAGATGATATAACCTGATAAATCATAGGGCTGTAAAAAATACATTCAACTTGTCAAAGAGACACAGTGAGTGTACAGAAAAAGGGGACCTTCCATGCACAGCTTTGGGTGTATGAGGTCACTGATGCTTTAAGCAGACCTCTCTACTCTTCATATGACATCAAAGCTTTGCTCTTGCTCACTGAGTTATTTGCCAGACTCAGATGACCCCTCATCCTCCAGCTCTCTGATACCTAGGAGATAAGTCAACCAGGAGCCTGAAGATAGTGGCCCTGAAGCCACTCTGTACCCAACTTAACCAGGACCATGCAAACAGGACATTCTGGTGGCAGCATGGCCTCTGTGCCATGTATCACATACACTATCAGCACATAAGCTGACATAGTGTTGGATCATGTGTTAGAAAATAAGTTATTTGAGGAGTCTATGAAGGGATTAAAAGCAAAGCTGTTAGACCAGATGTTATGCTGCCATTTGGGTCAATCTGGGTTTGGATGAGAAGTGTTTGCAGTCAGGGGTGGTGGCACTGAGGAAAGGGCTGTTCAGCTCTAGAGCAGGGAGTGCTTGGCCTTGCTCTCTAGGGACCCTTGCTACCCAGTGCTTAGAGCAGGACTGGCAGTTGTTTTCCTTTTTTAAAATGGACATAAATTTAATATGAAAGAACTAATAAGAAGCAGACAGCAAAGGACAAAGGTGAAAGTTGGGTGAGCCCGCACATTTTGAGAACTGCATGATATCACTTTTGGGGTGCCAGCACAAATAAATAAGCAACCAAAGTTCATACAAAGGTATCTTAAAAAAAAAAAAAAAAAGGCAGATATCCACTGGTACTGCTCATTCACAGTTGCCATTCACTGGACTGACAGCTGGATTTGCAGGAGTAAAATCAGGAGCCTGTTGATGGCAGTGGCATGATTTGCTGACTTCAGCGGGGTCTGTGTTTTCATTGAAGTCTGCAGGCTTTTCTTGGTAAATGCTGAGTAGAGGTGATGGAGTAAATCATGAACCCCTCAGTTCCAGAGGGATATTCCAGGGTTTATTTTTGTTTTCAAATGATCTGTAAGCAACCATTTGCTATTTCCCTTTTTTTTGGTTTGTTTTAGCTGTGTAATGTGTTGCATACATATGGCATTTAAGTCTTGTTGCCACATCTGGCAGGATTGTCTGTGTCCAGTATGGCAACGTGTGGCTCCAGTGATTTTTGGGGTTTAATGTCAGGCCCTTGTTGCTATTCAGACTGTATGTTTTGTCACCTGAATTATGTGAGGTTACTCTGATATTGTTTTCTGATGGATCTTCGTGAACAAAGATGTGCCCCCCTACCAGTAGTCTTGCTCATAGCATATCTATACAAAGAATAGCAGTTATCCGGGACTGGTGCAGTGAAAAACACCATTTGGACAAACATTCAGTGAGAAATTTAAAAAAGAGAATGTGGACACACAGCCCAGTGGGGGGGGGTGGGGTGGGGAAGTAATAACATACCCACAAATGATTTTTTCTTTTCTGTCTCTTCTCACTCAAACCAGGACATTATTTTTTTTTATCCATCTCTGAAAAATATCTGTGATATTTAATGATGAAAGGTATTCATTAAAGGATTTAGTAGATTGTATAGGTATATCAATCACAATTTAAGGGGAAAAAACCAACTGTATGCATGGAATAATCTTTTAAGAATGTTAGGAATAAGCATTTATTTTGTAGTAATTTCATTACAGAAAACACAAAGAGTCATTAATTGTTTTTAATTCTGGTGTGACTGTCATCCAGTTAAGATGAATCAAAACCATAGAAACAAACTGAACTTACATAAGATTTATGCCTTTGCAGAGCCATAATAATATTTTCAAGTTTTGTTTAAATACTGGAACCTTTCTCCTCATCTGTTGTTTTAGTGTCATTGATGCTTGGCCTAAATTAAAGTGGAGATTTACGGTGTTTGTTTTTTAACAGGGCTTTTTCATATTATTTCTTTTTTTTCCCACTGCTCTTAAATGGCTATAGCCTGCCATAGGAGTTTTACTATGACTTCAACTTACTCTACCTCTGAATATTGCTGGCTGTGAATGCAATATTGTTAGTAGTGAAAAATACCTATCTCTTCAGAAGTTCCCTACCAAATTTAGCAGAATGTGGCTCAGACCCATAAGCTTCCCCAAATAGGAGTGAGTGGGAAATAGAGTTAATCAGGAGTCTACACAAGGAAAAACTCAGCTCCCAGGAGAGCATGCCTGAATTTAGATTTGGCCTCTAAATTCCCTGGGGCACAGGCTGCCTATTTTTCAATGCTCATGCTGTGCCTGATACCATAAGGTCCCACTCTCATTTAGTTGTGGGCTCTGTTGGAAAGGGTGTGAGTGATGATGAAGTTGTGAGAGCCTGACATGACTCTGCTGAAATGGGAGCTCACCTGAGTGGGAAAATGTGAGGTACCCACTATGAAAAGAAATAGAGATAGATAGGAACAGGCTTCTTTGCCTAGATGGAGCATATTAGAAACGGGTGACTTATGGAAGTACTTGTCCCAGTGGTATTGTCCCTTGGCTCTGTAGCCTGGCCTCAATTTTAGTCCAATTGCTTAATTTTCTACACTCCCCATGAAAGCCAATTCCCTGGCTGCTGTGTGTCTTCTTTATATTTCTCCATAATGTAGATTCTGGCTGTTTAACTGCAGTAGGCTTTATGATAAGGCTTTTTTCCCTCTCTCTTGGCAGAATGCTGAGACTTAATTTTAAAAGACGCTCAAAACCCCCAAACATCCCTGAATGACTTACAGGGAAAGCACAGTGTTTTCTAACTCTGTTTTAAAAAATATTACAATCTTTTTTATTAGGCAATTTTATCATTGTTATAAATAAGTAATTGTACTGGGGAGAAGGGATAATCCTTATTTAATTAAATTCATCTATACTCCCAGGTTGGCAGCAACCAGACATATGTGAGACTAATACCCACAGCCTGCCTGTATGCATGTGCAATTAAAAATTCACTCTACAGTAGCACTGGCAGTTTAGTGTTGCTTTTGGCATTTACAAATTCTTTTATTTTGTGACTTTTTTTTTACCATACACATATGCTGGAGCAGATGTTGCTTATTTGTTGTTTATTCAAATCTGTAGGCTCTGGCAGCTAACTCCATTGTTCTGTAATGAAGCTTTATTCACTGTCCTGTATTAGGACCCAGCAAATGCATGACAGGCAGAGTTAGCTCTCAGCAGGAACTACAGTTATTGTCCTTACTTATTGGCTGTTTATATTCTAAAGCTCACAGTTGAAAAAGCTGGCTGGGCAGGGTAAGGGGCTGGGGATGCTGTGTGCAGAGGAAAATTACTTGACTCCACTCACTGTATCTTTGCCCTGATGAGGTGCAGGCTTGCATGTAAACTCATCTGTTGCAAGGATTTCATATTCAGAGCTTGAAAAATAGAGCTGTTCTTCCCCTCCACCCCCTCCTCCACCTTGTTCTCCCCACCCCACCCCTGCTGATCCTTCCTTTTTCAATTAGCCCGTGTAAAGCTCTGGGTTTAACTAAAGGATGTTTCAATGTTGCTCACCCCCGTTAACTCAGCACGTGTCTGAAAATTCATTAGCAGCAACATCTATTAGGGAAGTTGGTATGATTTCAGTGCGTGTTGCAGTCACCCACTCCTCCTTGCACCTTATTTACTTTCCCCTCCCTTTGCAGAGAGGCCACGCACCCAAAAGGCAGGAATTCCTGCACGGTGCTGACCCGAGCGGACGCACTGCTCCCGGGCACTGCCAACAGAAAGGCATTAGCCTGCTGGAAAAGCCCTTGGTAGCCCAAGAGACAATCAATCAGGGAAGTAACCGCCTCCATCTGGCTCACTGTGACATGGTAGCTTGCTACTGAAACGCTTGTGATTCATCTTGTCCCAATGAGTTGTGCCAGGGATCTCAAACACCCAGTTTTTGTGGCAGCTGGGAACAGTCCTAGCTTCCCCGCATGCTGAGCTAACACATTAGCTCCTGTGACTTATCAAGTAGCAATTCTTTCAATTATCACACCTTCACTCCTCCTACTCACCAACCCCTCTGATGGTTTGGCACCATGGGAATATTCGCAGAATGCAATTGGTATTTCTTTTAATTGACTGAGTGCCAAGAACGTGAATCCTGTTTATTATCCATTGTAATGTCTTCCTGCAGCTGAAGGAACAATGTCTTCCAAAGTGCAAGAAGAAAAGGCAAGAATATTTTCTGTGCTTCAGAGTACAGGTTTTTCCATGTACCTTTTTCTCGTTTCAGTATTAAGAAGTGAACAACTATTTCATATTTCTTATTTGATGTAGTGTCTACAAAAAACTAATTTGCTTCATGTATAACACAATAACTTGAAGTTTTAACTACAGGTTAAAGGAAAGGGAAAGGCAAAGAGAGGGACAAAGGGAATATGTGATAAAACTAACTCAAAATTGGGAGCTGAACTTAAAAATGTCCTGCAACTACTATTGTGTTGATGCTGCCTGACATTTATGTTGACCTTTGGCTTTGGTTAACAATCACATATAATCGCCCACATATGAGTTCTCCCTTAATGAATCACAATTAATAATAGATCCATAATTTGCAGCAGTTTCATCTTCTGCAGGTGACCTGGCACAAAGGAGAGACCTGCTATCTTCAACTGCTTTAGGTTGCCTCCATTTGATTTGTGATGACACAGACTGTATTTTTCCCATCTTCTGCACATGAACCATGTAAAGGCCTTCTTAGTCTTTTCCATTTCTTGCATAAGGGATCTGTAAGGGAGAATAAGAAGGTTGTATCATTTGAATGCATTTTGTAGCCTGAAGGAGTCTGGAGGAAAAGTCTTGTGGTCCCAGAAAGAAGCAGAGGCTGAAAGTAACAAGCCAAGTGAAATGCAAAATTGTGAAATGATGAATCTTCAAATCTTCCTGCATTTTTTTCCCCATCCATAAATATCCTGAAGTTGTCTAGTTCCCTCAGAGAAGTCCTCCTAGGAACAGAATGTACTTCTGCAGCTCAGAGACCGAGGAGGTGGTGATTCCACGATCACCAGTACAGAAACTAGATGGGCAGCAAAGAAAGCAAGGCTGACAGACTTTTGAAATAGGACATCATGCCAAACACCAATTTTGTCAGGACACCCTGCCTGCTGTCCTTAGGTTTAAGCAGGCATCTCAAGATCTTTAGGGGGTTGTATGATTTTCAGTGAGTATATTCCTAAAAGTCATTGCACTTTTTGCTGCATGTATGTGTCATACTTTAGGTCCTGCTGCAGCAGGCTGATTCATCCTAGCAGGAAAGGATATGCGCACACCTCATACTTAAGGCAGATGGTCCAGTGGAAGTTATAAAACCCACTGTTGTTTAAATCTTACAGAAAAAAAAATAAAATCGTAAAATATCTTGGGTAATCAGGAGAGCAACCAAATACTTAAGAGACATCAGTTTAGATTAACAATGAATGCCTTTTAAACAAGATAACTTCTGAAATTAAATCTGTTGTGCTGAGATCTTGAAAGCACAAATTTTCTAGCATCTCCTCCTCTGTCTTTCCCTCCCGTGCCCTCAACAGAGCATAGGAGGATCAGAGCCTTGCCTGCGTGGTCACAGCCCTCCATGCTGCTATGCTAAGTATTCCAGTTGACAACCTGACCTTTTGAACCTTGCTGAAATATTCACAATCCTCACCCCACATCCAGCTCAGGCTTCAAGGCAGCTTTGTGAGAACATAGATACTTTTTTTCACATTGCTTTGTCATGGCTGCTATGACAGTGTTGATTCATTCCACTGTCAGTGACACCTGTGAGAAGGGGACCTTTGGTGTTATTCTGGGTGCATTGTTATGCTCTGGAGAGCTCTGGTTTCTGTACAGATGAGAAACGTGATTCGTATTCCATAGATGATCTACATACTTGTCAACTACTGGCTGATACTCAATGTTTCAACTTGAGAAATTATCACTGACAAAGAGAAGCAAGCTTGCTAAGCCTGACACCCTTAAATGCCCTAAACACAGTTTAATGGGTGTTACAGTGGAAATACTGTTGATCCCTACATACACCCAAAAAGCAAATATCTGTTCTGGGTTCCCAATTGCTTTGGGCACTGCTGACCAGGCAGAAGTTGCAGGATCTAGGAAAAACACAGGGATATTCACTCATTTTTCTCGAAGGTCTCCGTGAGGGTTACTGGAAGTCATCCTTCCTTTTGTGAGGTGCTCTCAGGTGCAGATTGCCCTACGAGGCTCCCTGAGATGGCTTCTTTTTTTTATTCATTATCTCTGTGCAGCTGCTGCTGGGAGAAGTTGTGATGTAATGCGATCTACAGTGTAGGCTGATGACATTCAGCTCTACCTCTCATTTTCATCAGAAGCAGACACAACCATCACCCGTCTCTCCCGACATTTGGCAGCGGCACGAATCTGAATTAATGACAGTTGGCTGAAGCTCAGTTGAAATAAGATGGAAGTGATACTGACTCTCAAGGAAAAGTAGGAGGAGGACCTGGCAAAGTTGGAAGCTGTTTCATCAGCTGAGGGAAGATAAAAGACCATTGTCAAAGTGACTGCAATTTCAGGTTTTGACTAAATTCATCACTACTGCTAACCTCCCAGACTGCAGAAACATCATTTATCACAGAGAACTGCCTACAGTGTTCTCTCTTTTCCTGTCAAATTCAGCTCTTAGATCACTCATTTATCCTTTTACCATTTCCAGGGCAGTGTGTTCTTGTGTAGGACAGGCAGGAGATGATGGGAAGCTCTGACTCGCGTGGATGGCAGCTGCTCAGCAACACTGCTCTCATCCACTGCTCTCAGCAACAGTGTGGGAGAGTCATGATGCTGATCTGTATTTCCAAACCTGACATGACCTCTGTCCTCGGGTGATTTAAATACTTTCTGCAGATCAAACCAACCAGTGGTTTCCAGAGTTGTGGACCAAATTGTACTGGGGATATTCTTGAAAGGGACAAAGATGGAGACTTCTGGATGGTGAATCTCTGCCACAGCTGCCCACAGATGTCAGTTTGGAGCCCTACCTGGAGAAGCACAGAGTGGTTCACTAGTGCAGGGAAATACATCTTTTTCACTGACACTTTCCTTGTCCATATTCATCTCCGATTTGTATAGGGAGGGGAATAAATCAATATTTGTTAAAAAGCAGGTAGAAATAAATGGTTTAATTGTTCTTAAATGAGTAGTTTTATACAATTTTATCAGCTAATTCAGTTCTTCTCAAAAGCTTCCTTCTACACACAGGTTCAGGACAACCTGTAATGTGTGAGTGAGCCAACCCACCCGCCCACCAGCCCTAGGCATCTCACAAAGGAGTTTATTTATACCTGCTGTCGTGGCACTGACTGTAGCACGCAGCAGATGTACCAAAGCTCATTTGAAATCAGTAAATATGTCCACCAGCTCTAGAGCATCCTAGTCTGTAGTGCAGGTACCAGTGGCTGGCTGAGCTCAGCACAGGGGAGCTGACAGTCTACCCTCTCACTCTGCTTTTCAGACAGGTTTTGCAACCTGGGCAGCGCTCCAGGACGCTGTGCTCTGTCTGCTGACTGTGCTGTGCCACTAGCATGCTAGACATAACCATGCTATACACTGGATCTTAAGCCAAAAGCTTTGTTGGAACTTAGTGCAAAGCTGTTTTTTTTTTTTCTCAGGTATTCTGGAGGTATCCTCTGGAGGAGGACTGAGGCTGAATGTGCTGACAGATGTAGATTTGCTACCTAGCTGTTTCTGCCATGCTCTGGGCCAGTGCTGTTTGTGGTTTTAATGCTCTGTGACCTGGTTCCCTTGAGAGCTTATGGCTGATATCTGGAAAGCATCTAGGCCAATGTCCTCCCAGGGGCACGTGGGCACCCAGAGCTCTGCAGGGATCTGGGCCCTGGGCGAGGAGATGGGAGGCTGCACAGGAGGATGAGAAGCACAGTGTGTGCACTCCCAGTGCCCCTGGAGCTATGCACGTGTCTCCTGCTATTGATGGCTCTGACAGCCAGACCTCAATGATACCCTGTAGAGAACTGCAGGCTGAACATGGAGATGAAGAAAATATTGGTAGCTGTCATGTGATACACATGCCCAACACTTTTTGTCCCTCCTGGCCCTGTCTCACCTCCTCAAGGTGCAGCTCATGTCCCCTCATGTCCCACCTGAGGTGACTGTAGTAATGAGAACCACAGAGTTTTCCCTGCCTTCTTCACAATGAGTCTGGCCTCACCCCCCCCCCCCCCCCAAAAAAAAGTAATGCCTGAAGTCCTCCATATGCCAGTGGTACCCAAAGTGATGGGGAAAGGAACACTGCAGATTGGGTGAGGGCTGAGGGGGCAGGGTTTTGACAAGCAGAAGGGAAGCCAGGGTTTGCTCACCTTGTAAGCAAGCTCTTCTGGGACTGTTCTTATGGTCTCTTCATACAGCACCTACCAACACGGTGGGGCACAGTTAATAATTGCTTTGTATAGGGCTTTTTGACAATGTATTGCCACTCTGTTACTCTGTGTAAGATGATATCAAATTCCCCTTCAATTCAAAGGGAGCAGTGGATAGACAAATTTCATAGCTACACTTGGTTTTGAACAGGAGCTTTTGCTGCACCTGGTGCACTTGGTGGTATATTAATTGTTTTCAATTATAATAAGATGGTTTATCAATTTTCTGCTATAATGTCATTGAAAAATAAATTTTGCAAAAGGACGTAGATAAAAACTCGAGTTTCTGCTGGCCTTTGGAAGTGCAACTTGTGGTTTATGTGCTGCTGCCATCTGGTGATTGTTCTCCTGAAATGCAGCACAAACCAGATGTAGTTGTGTAGAAAGGGGCTTCAGTCCTGCAACCCTGCAGCAGTGACAAGCAGCTTTGGACTCATCTCTCTTATGGGCAAGTTGTAAAACAGTGTATTGTGCTTGGCTAGAAAATAAGTATAAACTAGATCTTTCTCGTCTACAGTTTTCTTGTCCATCACCTTTTCTGCAGTGTGGAAAGTGAATTGGTGTTACAGAAGTGGGATAGGGATATAAAAAAAAATACTAAGAATAGACATTTCCTTTGAGATTTCAGTGGCACTAAATGAAACATTTAGATTCATAGCCAACAGTCAGAAATCGATGAAGTTGCCTATGGGGGAGCTACTTCTTAGATTAAGGAAAGACAGCAAGATAAGCTAAAAATGCCCAGAATGTATGGAACATTTAGATAGGATCAATTTTTTTTCTATGTACATGGGAACTGATATAAATAACAACGCTTCTTTTCCCAAAATGCTTAAAGTTGTCCAAAATAATTTCTTCTGAGGCAGCAAGGTTGAGTGAGCTTCATCAAGTCCAGTGTTCTGGATAACAGCACTGAAAAAAAGGGTCCTTGGAGGCTTATGTAGAATGCATATGTTCAGTGGAGTTTCTTAATGGCAGTATCACAGAGTGTGATGATTCAAAATTGGTGGTGCTTGCCCTCTGAGTAGCAGGAGAGGGGACTAAGCTGCAGCAGCTCTCCCATCATAGGACTGGACCATCTGTAACTGTGCCATGCAGCTGACGTATTGCTCTAGCTCAGAGCCAGCTTGTCCTGTACCAGCTCCTCGTGTGATGCCATTGGCAGGGCAGTGCTGTTAAGGATAACATATGGATTTACCAATTTGCAGAGCAGAAGGAATCAGAGTGAAATGTCTAAATGGGAAGGACCCAGTTAATTACTGAAAATGAACTAATTTCTATTTTGAAAGTATTGTTTGAAAATGTATTTTTTTAAAGTCCTTTTTTTTTTTGTCATGCCAGATAGAACGTTTTTAATTTTAAAAAATTATTTTTATTGGTTTTTTTCATTGTGCTGGAGAATCAGAGCCTTCACATCTTCCACATACTGCTTCTAGAGCCATAGGGCTGAGCAGCTTTGGTGGACTGAGCCCTTCTAGTATTTAATACTTGTCTGAGAAGCCAAAATCAAGACATCCACAATGTCATAAAATATTTGTTCAGTTTTTGCACTTCTGTGGACATGATGTGGTCTTCACCTCATCTCTTACTGCCTTTAACTACTATTGAATATAACTGTTGTTCAATGGATGTGCTTGTGTTTCTTAAGGAAAAATCAGTGAGATATTTGTGTGTTCAATTAACTCTGGGTGTGAAATATTATACACAGATTTTATTCTGTCTCAAGTTTCTCTACTTAATTTAGTCTCTGTATTTAAGGTGGAATAAAGTTAATGCCTTGAGAGTTTTGTGTAAGACACTGCAAAATCCCTTTGCTCATAGAGCAAAGTGGAAAAGTCTTATTCTAAATCCTTCAGACTTCTTTTTCTTTTACAAGATATATGACTAAATTGTGGCTTCTATGTGTCATTTGGTCTCATGTATGTAGCAGATAATATTATAAATATTTATTCACATCAATGTCCAGCAATGTTTATATATCTGCAAAAAAAAAAAAATTATTTAAAAAAAATCTGAAATTTGGACAACATTTTAGGCTGCAATTGGCTATTCTGTTTTTTTTCCTACAACAGGATGAGCAGTCCAGATTTTAATTTGTGAATTTAAGTTTCAAATTAGCACAAATGCACTTGCATTTGAAGATTTTGTACCTATGCTTCCCCACGTACTCAAATGATGTAGAAAACAAATATTGAAGTGCATTTATCAATGTTAATGTGATTCAAAAGACATGCAAAAAAAAAGTGCTGTTATGTTTTTTACAGTTTGCAAGTATTCTCCAGGCTGGAAACTAGAAAGAGGTTGTGTTGTTTGCAGCCAAATCCACAGAAAAAAAAAAAAGCTAGAGTCTTCAGAGGACTGCAGAGTACTTCAGCACTTCTTTTTTTATAATTAGATAAATATCTAATATTTAATAATTAGAGAATATTATTCTATTAATGGTGAACCTAGCAGCTTGATATTTCAGAAAGTTCCTGCACTGAAGGCTGCTGAAAATAGCAGCCACAGTATCTGCATGAAAATAAGGGGAGAGAAAAAATCTCGTAATGAACTTGGATTGATCAGGTAAAGGGCTGGAAAGCTGTGAGACCTTTAGGATTTGGAAGGCGTGTACTTTCTTTTATGATACAAAATGAAGCAGAAACCTGATTAATAAGTTCCTCTAACCTATTTTTATTTAAAATTCAGGCAGAACAGAAATGGGATGCAGGACCTAAACTATCCCAGTTCAATTAGCAAAGAAAGGCGAAGAGCCAAGGTTTTCCTCACCGAGGTCTTCGGGGGCTCTTCTCAGGTTTCCTCTTTCCAACATAGCCAGATGTATTCTCTGCACAGGGCCCAGAGTTGTAATTTTCAGTTCATAGTTGAATATTGGTCTGCATCTCTATTTCTTCTCCAAACATACTTTATCTTTCCTTGGTGTGATGCTCTGCATGTATTTGCAGAATCTCTACAGGTTTGGGTGTCTCCACATGCTAAGAGAACTGAGTAGAGCTATATGAATAATGGATATTTTGGTTCAGTGTCTGAATCAAATGATCAGAGAAAAATGCAGTTTGGGTAGAATAGAAGGGAAAATGGGTTTTGCTTAATGTTCAGGAGATTTAACTCATTTTTTTGCACCGTTCTCAAAATTAAAAAATTCAGTTGCTTTCAGGAAAAAAAAATAAAACAACCCCAAAACTTATTTAGAAAAGTGAAAGAATTTTTAAATTTCAAAATAAACTATGTACATTTTGCTGCCCTACCCCCAATCTATTTTGCCAGCTTGCATCCCTCCTAATGACAACATTCCAGTTGCTAAAAGGCTTCAGTTCATTAAAACATAAGGAACTGTTGCTGTGAAGACGTGGTGTCCCTACAGTGACCTTGGCCACTGCTGAAAGAGCTTTAGATGCTAGTTCATTCTGAGAAAAACCACCAGCAGCATCCAGCCTGGACATTTTCAGACACCTGGTAGATTCCTACAGAAATTTGTCCAAGGGGAGCTAGCAAAGAGCTGCTTTGGACCCCTGCAGAGTCAATCTCCTATCAGAAACTCAGGCTATGGTTGTCCTCAGTAGGTGTTAGAGCCTGCCAAGAAAAACTGGTCTCTTACTATTGGCAAACTATTAACAATAGTGAAAATTCACAGAGAAGGTAACTCTGTTCCTCCTCAGGACAGCATCAGGCATGGTCTAATTTGCAGTCTCACTTAATTGCTATTTGGGACACTGAGAGGAAACAAAGCGATCAGTTGTCCCACTCCTCACCCAAAGCATAACTTCTCTGGTATGCACATGCTACCCTCCACTGTGTAAACACCACTTGTCTCTGGTATACAGACATATTTATGTAGGTAAAAAGTGACCTGTCTTAAATAGAAAAGGCTGTCATGCTTAATCTAGTTTTGGGTATGGCCCCAGCCTGCAGTGTGACCTGCCTCCCCAACACACCCCTGCTCCACGTTTCTCCTGGGAGCCTGTTTGTTGAACTTTGTTGAAGTCCCTTTGGGAGCACTTTGACAATCCCTTCATAGTTTTTGACCTCACCGTGAATTGGAGGCCTATATTCATTTTTACTAAGCCTTTTTTTAAATTCAGGTTTCCAGTGAAATCAAGGGAATTTTTAACTGGCTTTGGAGAAAGTGTTCCAGAAACATCTTTTAAAAGCCCCTTATCTTCTCTTGTCTGCCTTAGACAGGGCATGGTACACTGGGTAGGATCTTGCAAGTCAGTGTGGGCTGTTGTGTTTAAATTAGATATCTGAATATAGTTGGAAAAGAACTGTAGCTCAGCCCCTCAGAGACATTGTTTTGCTCTGGCTACATTGGAATTTAATCCTTTGCCATAGGAGTGTTAGTTCATTACAGAACTAATAGGTTGGTAGGTGCAAATTAGCTGCTTAACTCAGATGAAGGTGACTACTTAGTCTGAGGGCAGAAAATCCTAGTAAAAAGCATGTTTTCCTTCTACTATCCTTTTCTTCTCTTTTATAAGTTTCTGTTTTGCTAACAAAAATTATAGAAACTGGGTTTATGCTCTGAAGGATCATTAGGTCCTTAGTATACTACCTTTTTAAAATACATGTGCAGACATCCTTTCAGAGTGCTTTAATACTTGATTTTTCTAGCCACTTGCCATGTTTAATCAATGAGGGCCATGGTAGCAGAGCACACATCACACCTCCTTCCAGGACAAGTCCAGGGAGACACATGGAGCAAAACTAACTTGGTCTGCAGACATTTCATCCAGTCTTTAATGCCACTCCTTGTGCCTAAAGATCAGCCTGGAGTCCACAGTCACATGTTTTGGGTAGGTTTCTAGCTAGTTCATGAATGTAAATGTGGGCAGGAGCCTGTCTGGGTGCAATACACCAACACACTTGTCTGCTGTTGGAACAGATGCATCACATTTATTTAATTAATGGGTCAAACCTGGCTACAGCCCCCTGGTTTTGACCAGGTCAGAAGGTGAATTCTGACTGCAATTATTCTTCTGTTAAAAGTTTTTCCCTACATGTAATTTCTAGTAGCATGCCAGTTACTTATTATCCTGCATGTATCAGGATAAAATAGACATCTTAAAACACTAGGTAAGCAGAGAATGTGGTCTTCCAGCTCTGCAAACTTCAAAGCCAGAAGGTCAGTTATTCTGATTGTAGGATACGAATCAAATTATCTGAACCTCAAATTGGTTGGAACTCCAGCAGCTGAAACATTTCAGCTTTTCAAAATTTTTCCTAAGCCTTTCTTTCTTCATTTTCATGTATGGAAAACTATAGGCCAGACTGACACACTGGAAGCAACAGCTGGTAAAGATGCAAAGGGTAATTGAAACAGCTTTTAAAAAGTTTAGAGAATCTGTAGAGCAGCCTCCCTGGGGGAGAAGTTGAACCATGATGTCGTTTGTGGGAAACTGCAAAGATGAGTTTTGAGACCACCCACAAAACAGGCAGTTTTCATCAACATCGCTGCAGATTTTGCAGTGTATGACACAGAAACCACATATTTCTCATATGGAATAGGAAAGCAACTAACTGACTGGTGTGCTGATGATGATACCAGGACAGAAAATAGTTCATTTAAAAAACCTTAAAAGATACCTGGTATTACAGTGGCTGTCTCCTGTGTGATTTTCATTAATTGATGCCAAAAATACCTTAACAAGCTGTGGACTTTCTTAAATGTATCAAATAATAATTTGTAGGCTTTTTTTTTTTCCAGTTCACAGAACTGATAATAACTCAGACATTAGAATTGCAGGTTAATTGCCATATTTTTATGGATATAACCAGAAGATAAAATGCTCTAGGATTCATTCTTTGCTGTTTAGGTAAGGAACAGGAGAGAAGTATACCTGAGATGTCTTGATCTCCATCCCTTTCCCAGCAGATTCCATCACCCTGTCCCCTCTACCTCTGTTTTTTTTTGCCAGCTCTCTCAGCATGAGAGCATTATGTCAGGATGGAGGTTGTCTGGAGGTAAAAGTTCTCCAAGGTCTGAGACACACAGGATAACAGAGGGTTTAATTTCAAGCATTTGTATTTTAAAAGAGGGTTGGTTCATGAAATAAGCTAGTTAATGATATATCATTTATTTAATTGCAAATACTGGGGTAAGAATTGATTTAGACAGATGATGTGGCTGCTAGATTAGAACATCTTGAGAAAATCTAGAGTATCTTTCTCTTGCCTTTATATCTTGCCATACAACACTATATCATCTCTGATTGTTACTGTGGTTTCTTGTCCTTAATCCAAAAGACAGCAGTGATAATACCTCAAAGTAAAGACAAACTGGTCTAGGGAGAGGCTAGAGAAGCTTCCTTCTGCAGAAGTCACCTGGTTGAAGACATCAAAACTAAATAGGTAGGAATTAGACTTGGTCTGAGCCGGTTCCAACAATTAAAAGTCAACATTTTTAGCAAAGAAAACAAGTTGTTGGCTGCTTTATTGGTCATTTACATTGTGTATGTTGTGTGAATATGTTGAAATCTGAAATCTGCAGCTGATGATTACACTGGTGAATAAGTCAACATTTAGTAACATCAGCAGTAGCTATCCTGAGTACATTTTGTTATTTTTTTTCTGCTTGTAGCAATAGTGAAGGTTTCTGGCCAGGATCAAGAATATTTCTAGAAATGTATACTTAAAGTGCCCTTGTTTAGTTCTATATTAATTTTGGCTTGGTACTGATTTCTGTCTAATTTTTCTTCTCTTTTTGCATTCCCCAGCAGAGGCAATGGTGACAAGGACAAGCAGCTGCCAGTCAGACAGCAGTGGGTTCATGGAGGAGCTGCCAGAACCTGCAGTTTTGCAAGTAAGAGATGAGCACTAGTCATCAGTAGGTCTGGGAAAACTGTAACCCTGGCACAAGGAACATTAAAAAGTTCATGGAGCTGTGAAAGCCTCATGAAAACAAATTCATTCTCCTAGAAAACCTCAGAAGGTGAGAAGCTTTCTCAGAGCTTTGTGCAGCTCTTCAAGCATTCAAATGCAAAATTTGTGCAAAGTTATGAGCATTAGGGAAGAAATATTGCAAGAATCTTTAATTCTTTGGTTCACTGGGTATTTAAAGATGTTCTGGGTATGCCCAGGGCAACTCACTGCTGGACAAACCAATGTGATAGCACAAATGTAGTATTTAAATATTTTTTTTTTCCCTTCCCTTTCAGAATGTGTCTTTTTCAGGAAAGATTAATTTTATTTCCAATAACCACAATCAAGAAACAGGTCTGTCACACAGGACAGTTTTTCCTATGTTAAATAAAGACTTGCAACAAAAGCCAGATGATTGTGTTGCTAAGGGCTCCATTAATGCTTGTGAGAGCATTCTGACAGCACCTAGACTGATGAAAGCATGCAGTGACCAGGGAGAAGAGGCTCATCTACTGCTGACTCCAGAAAATGGCAAGTATCAGGAATGTAATGCTGAACCACAGAATTTTGTCCAAGAAATGTTATGTGGCATGGCCAAGAAAGAGGATAAAACTGAAAGAAAGCAACAGGAAAGAGAAAGGTGCATAGAAGACCATAGCCCTTGTTCTCAGGGTGATACTCAGCATGAAGGGGGTCCTAGCTCCTCCAAATTTGACTGCCATTTATATTTTATTAAAGGACACGAAAAGATGAATGTAAACTTTAATAAGATGAGTGATATAAACCCTGCAGTCACCAGTGAGAGCAAAATCAGAGGTGAAGATGAAGTTGAGAGGTACTGGACTGAAAAGGATGTTGGAGTTGCATGTCATGAAAGTGCCTGTGGAGATCATACAGGTCCTGTTAAGGGACCATGGTGGGGTGTGGAGGTGGTCAGCAAAGATGGCAACCTGCTTCCAGAGAATGAGGTGACAAACAGGCAGAAGTTCTGCAAAGTGAATGTTGATTCAAAAAATACCACATGGTCCCCCAAAATAGGGCTTGCAGAAAGTCTGCAGTGGAGCTCAGCAGTGCCAAGTGGGAGCAGTGCAGCTTCCAGATACTCTCTGCAAGCATCTTGGAGGCATCCCTCCTGCACAGTGGAAGGGCCTGGATTAAGATCATCTGAAGGTTGGAAGACTAGTAGTACAGGGGAGATGTTAAGTGCTAACAAAACAGAACAGAGAGACACTGTCCAGAACAGAGAAATGGCTTCTGCTCCTCTGAAATCTGTTACTGTTCAGATGTCTTCAGGGCTGGAGTTTACTTCGAGAGTGAAGCACACAGGGCAGAATGCTCCTCTCACTGAAAGCCTTGCTAAGGAAGATCCTGCAGACTTCCACAGCACACTAGTGCACTGTTCTGAGGATGGGCCTCTCATCCAGTCAAACCCAGGGGCTTTGAAGGATGGTGTGAAGCAGAACACTGAAGCCTCCAGCCAGACTGACAGCCCTGCTAGGAAAGTCAAGCGAGCACCACTGCATTGGCCACCCCACACTAACCTGAAAAAATCAGCCTCTCTTGACAGTGTGCTTTGTGGCAAATACAGGTCAGGCTGCTGGGGTGCCTCTGGTGCTGGGGGTGCACAGGGCAGTCACTGCTGTCATTGCTGCTGCTGCCAGGACTGCTGCCCGTGGACCTTCCCCATGGCTTTGTCTCCTCAGCTCCCTGTAGGCTGCTCCTCAAACCATGTCACTGCTGAGCTGCAGCTGTTGAATGTGCTGATGCTCCTACAAGACACTGCAATGTGTGATCTTGCTCCGGTGAGTAGGCTTCCTCATAACATCTGGACAGCTGACACTTAGGAGCTAAAAGTACACACTGACTTTTCCTTTCCTCTCCTACCACACTTGCTTCTTTAGTGAGACATATCTTGGGAACATAACTGAGAAAAATGGGTGGGGAAAGAAGCATTCATTCTCTTCTGGGCAAAAAAGGCAAACATATTTATGTGCCTTCATCTTTGTTGGGCCATTTCTTTTAGTAATTTATGTACATCAGTTCAGTCTTAACATGGTTACTGAGAACTGGGTGATAAAGCCTACAGGTCAAATGAAAAGCTGAGAGATGAGAATGAGTTTCAGTGACTTCCCGTGAATTGGCCAAGCTACAGTAACTGAGCAACTTACTGGACTGGAAAAATGCCAGGTTACATGATTCAGTGTAATCCTCTCAGTAAAACAGGACTCATTCAGCTTATATCACTTAGATTTTATTAAAGACTAACTGTGAACATCCAGATACATACCATCAGCCAGACTGCTCTAAATCAAAGTGAATTGCAACCTCTCAGAGTCTCAAACCATTGACCATTTTACTGTGGTAGAGTAAGAAGTTTGCATTATATCTGCAGTCCTGCTAAGTTGAATTTTTGTAATAAAAATACTGGTAGTAAAGAGTCAACAGATTTTTTTATTTCCTTGTTCAGAATCGCTGTGAGGTCCCAAAAATTGTGACAAAGTCAAGGTGTGTTGAGGAAGAAAGAAAATAAGGGAGTAAGGAGTAGCTTTTGCATCCTGAGATAATTGGATGGAGCATCTAGTTTACAGGCATTTCCATTTTTGCTCTTCTATTTGCTCTTCATAAGGAAATGAGACTTGATTTGTTGTTCAAACTGGGGAAGAAAATATGAAATTCGTGAATTTTATGCTTCTACATCGTTGAATTTATAAACCTGTAATGTCTTTTCATTGAACAGTGTATTGGAAAATAGTCCTTTTGTCAGCTCTCTGCTGTTGCCACAAGATGGCAGTGAGTCAGCACCTTAAACTGGACTGGGAAGTCTTTTTGCATCGATTCACTACCATTTCATCACACTTACAACAGGGGTTTAAATGGTAATTTGTCTTCTCTAGTCTGTAGACAGGGAATGTGGGAGGAGAAGACTATGCATCACACTGTTGTATCCAAGGCCTGTTCTTAAGGATATGGCTCCATATCCAGGTCACTGTGAACTGAGTGAATTTGCTGAGTATCAGTCACTGCAGAGATTAGACCCATGCCCAACTTGTACTTCACATTACAGGTGAGGTAGCTTCAACACCTTTTACCATGAGAAGCTCACTCAGGTTACATCCCATGTATCAAGGGCATGCAACCACCACAGAGCAACTGTTAGTAAATTTACCCTGTTTACATGCTCCTTAACTAGAGACAAGGTCTTGCATGAGAGTGGTCCTGGAACAGTTAATCTCCACCCATAAAATCTCCATGACATTTTTTGCTTTACTGATATCATAAATTTCCTCATTTATTCCTGAGTCAGGCACATCAGGAGTGTGCCTCACATAGCAGCTGCATTGAAATGGAGATTGAAAATTAGGTTTCCCAAATGCATGGGGAGTATCTTTTGCCATTTATCTGAAGCTGATGATCATTTATCTGATGCCCCTTGTCCTACCATTGGTTGAGACTGAGAAGAGCAGAGCAGCTTCATTGCAATAGACAGGCATGATATTGGACAGCAGACAGTATTGCCCTGAACAAGGTGTGAAAACTCAAGGAAAATTCTTTAATGTGGCTAGAAATTCAGACATTGATGGACTCCAGTTACAGGATTTATATAGATGTCATTAGCAGGCTGCCACTGTGTTAGCCAGTGCTACAAAGTGGTAACTTGCAAATCTGCCTATACTTTTTCATGTGCTGTTCCTGCTCATTCATCTCCCCTGCCTTGAGAGACATCCCTGGTGTAGATGGCTACATCAGGGTAGGTGTAGATGATCAATCATACCAGATACCTTCTCTCAGTGAAGAGTAATTGTCACATTTACAACATAAATCCTCTGAACTATTATGGATGTCTGCTTTTTGGCTCTGTTGCAGTACTTCCATGTATCTCTGTTGTCATAAATATCTGCACTTGATTAGATAGTTCTAGGTTTTTAACAGGTAATAGATGAGAAATCATCATGTGATGCTTAGCAGAACCCAGACATGAAAGATACCTTTCCTTCTCATAGTTCTTCTTTATCTTCCCTCTCTCCCCTTCTCCCTCTTTCTAAGAACAGTTTCTCACTTTGAGTGGACAGTAATGTAACCTATAATTAATCCATAGCAAAACACCCTGCTCAAATACAATATCTGACAATAGTATGATAACATCAGACTTTGGCACATTACACCAGATCTTTGATCAAAGTCCTTTTCCCCTTCAATGAAATTCTCATTGGTTCACATAGTGCCAGAAATTAATCCTACATGGTTTAGGAGAAGAGGTGGTGACTGGGATGTGAGTGATGCACCCAGAGCAAACTCACTTGAAGTGCCATCTGGACTTCCACAGCAGCAGCTCACTGTTGTGCAGATAAGAGGAGGACCCATACCATCCATGCTGTCAGCTTCAAAGGTACTCAATGTAGAAGTGCTCAAAGAAAAATAATAAAGTGGTGTATCTTCTTTTCTGTGCAGTGTACCCCCCATGAAATAGAAGTGATGAAGAGCTCCTGCCAGCACTTCCAGAAGAAGTTGGATGAGATTGAACAGCACCTGAATGAACAGCAGGAGCTGTTATCCAGCACTATGCCAGATGAAGGAAGGTAATGGCAGCCCAACAAACTCACCTAAATCCAAAGCTAGCATCAGCAAGAGCCCATGGGCATGTGTAATGTGATGGTCACTTGTGTTCTCAACTTCACAGTGATTACCAAGAAGCCTCAGGTTCACAAAAACTTACTGTAGGCTTCCAGTCTTGAGCTGTCTGAAAGTAGGGCATTTATGCAGTCACTTTGTGCTGGTGATAAATTAGAAGTGACAAACTTGCCCAGATTCAAGCTGGCTTGGCAACTACAATGTGTTTAGTCTTACAACTGAGATAATCAAACAAATGAGAGTCAAGTGGACAGGGGCTGTTGTTTAATATTTTCTAAGGTATCCTGTGATCATGGATAATCCCAAGACTGTTGCAGTGGTAGGTACAGGTAGTGGGGGCTGAGGAAGAGGAGGGTGATCCCTGCTGACTCTAGTGTGCTTTTGCTGCTGTCCCTACAGGGAGGAAGGCAGATATCTGGAACTTCTACAGCGAGCTGTTCGTCAGGAGGTTGCAGAGCTGGAATTTAGGCTGAACAATCAAGCTTGCCAGGTTAGGGAGAGCATCCTGACGGTACGTTTCATGAGCCACTGCTCTGGGTTGTGTGGGGAGGGTTTATTATTTATTATACTGTCCTGCTATTCAGTGTTCAAAGTGCTAACTCTGAAGGACACCCAAACAAACCTTTCGGTACCAAGAAGAGGAGAATAACCAGTAGCAGACTTAACAGTTTACATCTTTGGCCCTCTTTCTCTTTGGCTGCCCTGCTTGAGCACAACTACCCAGGAAAAGTGACAATATTTATAAAAGTGCCTGTATTCTGCTCTGCTCTTGGTTTCCAGAATAAGGTGACAAGACAGTCAGTCTGCATAACTATTGAGAAATGGTTACTGCTCTGGTTCTTTTCTGGACCAGCTCTCTGTTTGAAAAGGAAAGGTGAACAAATGATGGTCAGGGGAGTTGCCCTTGATCCTCCCCTGAAAAACTATAGGGTCAAGATTGCAGTGGCCACAGACTGAAGTCCATTTGCAGATTTTCCATTAGTTAATCAGATCAATCTGTTGGAATAAAATGTCCTTTAGGATTTTGTCCCTTTTTTTATGGTAACATCTCATTTGCCAGATATTGCATGTCTTCTTTGGACCAAGCAGAATAAGCAGGCATGCTTCATATACTCTTGTGTATCCTGCTTGATTCTTTTTATTATATTTTTATTACTGCAATATGCTTTTCCTTCTATTTTCTCTGCAGCAGCTGGACCAATTACTAGCAGAACAATCCCATCTGTTTTCTGAGCTCGGACTCTCTGATTGGAAGGGAGAAAGAAAAGCCCAGAATAACCAAGCATTTCCAGATGCTGCTGCTGACACTGCACATCCTCTAAGTAGGTGCTCCAAAATGGTGCTCCAAAGAGCTCCTAGTGAAAACACAACAGCAAGAAGCTCACTGTCTGCCCTGCAACCAGGGGCATCCCCAACATGGTTTCCTACCAGGACAACACCTGAGCTAAATTCATCTGAGCTCTCCATCAGCAAAAAAGAAATAGAACAAACTCCCCAAGCAAAAATGGACTTTAAGGCATTTATGCACAAGGTAAGGAGGTGTTTCAGTCTCACCCTCAAGGTTTTAAGTTGAAGGGATTGCTGACCTACAGTGGGGTTTTATAATTCTGTGTGTAATTGCCACAAACGAGATCAGGACCCATTCCTGCTAAGCTGTGCATTCATCCAAAGGGATGGAGCCCGTGTTTCAGGGCACTTTCAGTCTTCATAGGCCATACAGGCAGCACTGGGACTGGGCCTGTCTTGATATTTCTCAGCTGTGGCAATGATCTAGCTGCTTCAGAGAGAATATAAATACATGGATGGTATTTGGCTTGCTTGAACTTTGAATGCAACTGTTTGACTAATCAGTATATTCAACCCTCTCCCACCATGTGAAATTAGTAATTTATGGCTTCAATTTGCAGAGTCAATTATCCAGTTTTACAAGGGTAGTAAAGGCAATGAACTGGAAGGTTTGCTGTTTTTCTAAAGAAAAGCAAAGTCAGCATTTCTGACTCATCTGATCTCACAGTGAAACCACAAAAAAAAAATTGTTTGCCTGCCTTTTTTTAAGGTAAAATATGCCTAGAAAATCTCTTACATAGCTACTTTATAATTTGTCTATTCCACCTAAGCATGTGTCCCAGTTTTTAAAGGATTTATCATTCTCTTTAATGATCAATTAGAATTAAATCCTGCATAAACTTCATGTAGAATCATAGAATCAGCTTTTTTGGAAGAGGCCTTCAAGATCATCAACCTGCACTTCCAGGTTACCTCTAAACCATGTCCCCGGGTGACACATCTACATGTCTTTTAAATCCCTCCAGGGATGGGGACTCCAGCACTGCTCTGGACATTCTGTTGAAAAGGTAAACAGCATGGATGGGAAAGCTCTTTGTTATAATCTTATACTATTATCATGAATTATGTTGATATTACCACTGACATTATCAAACATAACCAGATTCCTTAGTATACAATTTAAAGAATGAGAACTATAGTCAGTGAGGAACAAGAAACTGAAATATTTGAGATCATGTTTTTCATCTTTTGCACTCATGTCCTTTTAAGACTAGTCTTGGTCATTCTCTCAACATACAAAGAAAATAATTTTTTTTTCCTTTTTTTTTTTTTCTCCAGTTGAAGAAATCTTTCCAAAATTCATTAGGTAATGATTCAGCAGAAGGAAAAGACTGACAGAGAACAGACCTATGGATTTTATTTTTTTAATAACTGTGGCTTTTTCCTGAAATGAACAGTATACCACAGAGACAAATGAATGAAACATTGTGTTATAAAAAGTTATGATCACAGCATTTTCATTTGCAATGAGAGGACTGGCCAGAAAAACAGGCATTTTAAAAGGATGTTTCAGAGAGGGACACTATATATTTTTGTTATTCTGTCATTACAAAACTACTTTCCTATTGACAATCACACAGGATAGGGCTGTTCTTTGCAAAGTCATGAAAAAGGAAGAGAATGGGGCTTATTTTGAGAAGAAAAGCACTTGCAGACAACCCAGGAGTTACCCCTAGAAGGTATTCCCTTTATATCCATTTACTTTAACATAGTCCTTCAACATTAATCCTCAAGCCCAAACTAGGTGTTTCATAGCCAGTTCTAGCTTTGAACTTGCTATCAACTTGCCTAACTAACACCCACTCTATCAGCCTATTACTGTGGATAGTTTTCTGGCTGTTGTCCTGGGTTGGTTTGAGTTAATTAGCAGCAGCAGCTGGGAGGGGATGTGGGTGGGGGGGGCCACAGCCAGGGTAAACAACTGAACCAGCCAATGGGGTGTTTGATACCACACTGATCATGCCCCTATATAAACAGAGGGCTGGGCTTGGGGAGGGCTCTCTTCAACTTGCTTCAGTGGAGCTGGAACAGAGAAAGTTGGTGTCTCATGCCCAGGTACAGCCTTCCCAGGTTCTGTTCCTCCTTTTGTCTTTCTCATTGGTATGATCATTAGTACTGTTGATTTCTTCTCTCTTGGTGGTGTTTCATTAAATTGTCCTTATCTCAACCCCCGGGACCTCATCTTTTTTCTTCCTCTTTCTCCTTCACATCCCACAGGGTGGGGATGGAGGAAATGGGGAAGGGGTGGGTGAGCAGCTGTGTAGTGTTTCCCTGCCAGCAGAGATTAAACCATGACAGTCCACTTTTGGGCTCAAACCCACAACTCTGGTTAAACCACAATGTTGTCCTTTTCCTTTTCATATTGGCTTCACAGAAATCCAATTAAAACCAAAATGAGATCAGAAACACAGGATTTTCTGCTTCATAAGCCTTGATTCAGAATCCTTCTTCAGTGTTCTGGGGAGGGTGCAGAGCCTGGATTCATGCAGAAAAAAAAGCCATGAGAAAAGACCTCTCAGGTTTGGAAGAAATTCAGTGAAGAAATTCAACCAGTTCATTTTCAAAGCAGTGCAGTTTGTGCTACTGCCTTCAATTTAGCACTTCCCAGACTGTGAGATGTCCTACTGGTTTGTTTGTTTAATGCTCTGGAGGGATCTTAGGTGTCATTTAGGCTTTGGTGTTGCAAATCACAGCTCTGCAAAGGTGCAAATAGAAGTAGCATTTTCACATGTTTAAGGAGAAAATGGAGTCAAACATGCTGAGCAGCCTCGAGGCTCCCTGCACCTCCACATTTCCACAGATGTTCAGGGTAATAAAATGATTGGGAGAGAGAGGTGCATAACATAAGAACTGACATGATCCTCCACAGCCTGCTGGGCCATGAATTTTACTGGTTGAAATTTGCCCCTTTCTTGAGACCCCGCATGGGATTTGTGCACCACTTCCACACTGTCAAGTGTTTCAGAGTTTATACATCAAGATTTGTGATTGTCACAGTATCTTCAGGCAGCATGTAAACAGGACCAAAACATTCTTCACCTAAGTTTTGGTGGAACAGCAATAAATTTGGCTCAGCATTTTTCTCTCTCCATTGCCTTATGAACTGCATTTGCAGATGTTGTTTGTGGAGGAAAGCAAATAAAGAGCAGGGTGAAGGACATGCAATGATGCCACAGCTCGAGGTCTTCTGGAAAAGAGTATGGTCAAGAAGCTTCCTTGACTCAGCCATGCCAGGTGTGTGATTTTTCTCATGAAATGAGGTGGGGTTTTTTGTTTTATTTGTGTTTTGTTTGTTTATTGACTTGGCTTTTGGTGGTTTGGTTGGTTTTTTTGCAAGCATGATGCCTGAAAGGCCAGTAGGTATGTGATGCTGCAACCACTGTATGTCCATCTGTGCAGAAGACAGTAATGGCAACTGTTCTTGATTAGAAGATCTGGCAGCACCTCTGATGCCATTTGTGGATGGGATAGGGTTCTCCCATATGCAACACTTAACCCTTAAATATTGTTACTAAGAACTTATCTGCATTTATAGCCAGATAACCTTTCAAGCCTTCAATGTTGTTTTAATGGTTAAGCTGTAACCTTGTAGCAATAAAAATCAAACTTTGAAATGGAAAGGGAAAAAAAAAATCTCCTGGTTTATCCTAAAACACAGTGAGAGAGATTTCACTTTATAACTCCTCCAAGCATGTTACAGGGATGGCTGAACTTAGCCTCATAGTGCTACTGCTTCTGAAGATGGGGGGGAGAGAAGAACAGCAGTAATTTTGTGATCAGGAAAGTCAGGGGGTAGCACTGGTGAGCATGACAGCCAGCTGTGCACCCACTTAACCTCACAGTGATACCAACCTTTTAAACTCTATCATTCATTTCCCTTTAGGGCAGTCATAAGCAAACATGGTGGGAATCTGAATGATAATTCCACAAAATTAATGAAATAATAACATATCTGATTTAGTATCATAATTGCTCTAGTTAGCTAGAACCATACAAATTAGCTTGCAGACTCACAAGGCAGCAGGTCATATCTTGGGGGGTAGGGCTACATTACTTATGAAAAACACTAGCAGTGCAGAGTTTGCAAGTTTGAAATCTGAAGAAGACTGATCCTGTGACACTGTAAGGCTTCTGGAAAAGAGGAAAAGAAAAAAAAAAAAAGGAATATAAATAAATTGATGGAAATATTTAAGCAAAAGCTTGTTCTCCTCCCTATTCTACCTCTCCAAAACAAAAACAGGCAGAACCACTGGCTCTTTTTTCACAGGACTGTTGAGGGCTCTACAAAGGTCCATGCAATATAGATCAGAGCTGCTGTGGGGAATGGTAAGATGCATAGGATGTAGGTGTGTTAAAGTGATTCTTCTTCCTCCTCTCCTGTGCTCATTCAGCATCTTTTTCATTAAGAAACCTAAAACTCCCAGCTGAAATCCATGTAGCTCCCTGTTAAAGGCTCAGCATTTTCTTTGCCCTGGTCACAGTTTCTGGAGCACAAGGGCAACATGCAGCCTGGCCAAAGTGGGAGGGAGGTGTGCAGAGGGAGGCCAATTAAAAAATGGTTCCCTAACAAAGACAAAATTCAAAACCTAATGATTACTTTTGCCCACCCGAGTTCAGCAGCAATTTGTGTCACTTGGATTTTATTTCCTTTGTCATTGTCTTTTGCCTTCATTGGTTTTCCCTGATGCCCCATAAATCTTTAAACCCTGAAGCTAAAAGAGGCTGCATTGTGCACCAGCTTGAATATTGATTTTGTTAGAGAGTATAAAATCTAGAGAGATAATAAGGAAATCCATCTAAGGTACCCTGCCAAGGGCTCCCATTAGTTGCTTTACCAGGCATCAATTCAATAAACCCTCGAGAGTAGCACATGAATAAACATCAGAACATCTCTGGCATGTTAATGCATCAGTTGCCTAATTGTCAATGCTGCCAACAGACTCCAAGAAAAGTACTGTCTTGGGAGTTCAGCCCCTTCCAACTTCTAGTCCAAAGAAGATTTCACACTGGCTTAGAAGAAGGCAGGGCTCAGGAGAGGGGGTGTGACAGCCAAATAACACGGTCAGGGCTGCTCTAAACATGGTGCTGACCTCCTGCTGAGTGCACAGTCCAGCTCTACATAGTCTGGGCGTGCTGCCTCTGTAATACATCCCAGTGCATGGGGATGAGGTGACCCGAGGCTTTCCCTCTTCAGGATTGGAATTTGTATTTGAAAAGAAATAGAGTTTCAAATCTTGGCCTAAAGCAATAGGAATAAATTGGTCCTGAGCTGCTCGATAGGAATGATTTTCTCTTCTAGGGCTACCAGTGAACTCAGGTGGCAAGTGCTTGGTGTCTTATTCTGGGTTCTAACATGTGTTTTCCTTGTGACCAGGGCCTTTTTTTTTTTTTACCCCATGGGGACCCTTATTCTTGGCACAGCTTCTTTCTGTCTTATCTAATGAGGTTTTAAATTCCTCGCAGAGAAGTTATTCTCTCCTAATGTGTTCATACAGTGCCTGGCACAATAGGGGCCTAATATCAGTTGGGACCTCTACTTGCTGCTGTGATAATAATTTTATGAGCTGCCTTTCATTAAGATCCATTGCTACTTAAGAAACAGCTGCAGTGTCACTTTATAAGGCTGTTGACTATTTTAACTCCCTCTGCTCCAGAAAGAAGGTTTTGATCTTCCCTGTAGAAACTGATCTGGATAAAAGAGGCTGAACCATGAATAAAAAGGCAATTTTGCTATCAAATGGGAAAATTCAGACTCAGAACAACTGAGACTTCCAGGATTGAAAAGAAAGTGAATAAATATTGCTCCCACCTCACTGGAGAGGTACATTTGAATTCATCCATCTTCATTTAATTCTTTTCCATTGTCTTTCAATGGGCACATCATTCACTCAATTAGCACAGCTCACTGCTAGGAGTGGGGACACAGGTGTGTCCCATCGAGGCTGTCCAGCCTTAACGGGGGAACATTTATTACCATGACAAATAATGCAGAACACAGGCAGTCTTCTCCTGATTCCACCCCCACCCATCCAATTAAAGGTGCCCGTTTAGGACATTAGGTCTTATACTTAATGATAGTCACAGAAGTAATGAGGAGGCAAGAAGAATGGGAGACTCAAAGTCAGGAGCTAAGATGTTGGGGTTTTCTCCCAACCATCACCTCGTAACCTAAGGCAGTGTGAGGTCTCCCTGGGGCCTCACCTGAAGATGCTGACATCTCTATCCCTTGCATGTCACTGACAAGCTCTGCCCCATCACCTGCTAAAAGCTTCTGCAAATACTCAGGTAAAATATTCCTGCTCTTCTGTGCTCTCTGCTTAGCCAGCTGCCTCCAAGAATAGCCACAGTAAGTAAGAGGGCCTTTAGGTAAAGCAAACATCTGCCAAGGGTGGCAGGCTGCCAGAAAGCCCAGAAAGGAGCAAGATGAAGGTCCTAGGTGGTGAAGAAAACTGTCTCACTTACTTCAATATTCCCATACTCCCATTTCAATTTCACTGCAAGAACTTTGGGGAAATGTCTTTAGGTCATCTCAGTCAGAAGGATACAGTCGGATAAACCTTTCACAAGTAGTGCTGCCATTCCAAGATCCTTTCCAGTTCAAGTTAAGCTATTGTAGACCTACTGTGAAAAAATGTGTGTGGGGATAAGTCCATAGTTAAGTATTATCTTGCTGATGAATTTTTAAGAGTTGCCTGAGCTTTCCAGAGGATTTTAGAAGCAAGTGACAGAGAGAAATTATAGCAAGTAGAGGGAAAAGATGCAGTCACTTAGAGAAAAAAAAAAAGAGGAAAACCTAATTACTTGAATTCTAAGGTCTGTTGTATCAGTAACACTTCTGTAATGTCCCACAATAAGGGCTCCACTGCCCTTCATTTTTGATCCACAAGGAATAGCAATAATGAGAAAATGTTACTCTCGTTACATCAGGAGAGCTGCTCCAGATCTCAGGCTGCTTTAATCAGAGCAGAGGATGTTGGAAGCCAGGTAGTCTGGAGTCCTTGCAACCTTGTTCCATTTAAGAAATAGAGAAGTAGAAGCAAGGGCACCCCAGTCACCCCAAACCAGGCCAGGCAAGGTTGAGAGGCACCTTTTTCAGGCTTGAGCTTCCTGCTGATCAAGCCCATGGAGGGAAAGTGGTGTGTGTGTGTGGCCAAGGGTGGAGGGGAGCTGGAGTGAGAGGTCCAGGGAAATGTGGAGCAGCTGGTGTTAAAGAAATCTCATTCTGGGAGCTGATGCAATAGCCTCATGGTGTCAGCAGGTTGTATCCAGCTGTTGCCTCGCAAGCCCCTCCTCAGAGGTGGGCACTGGAAAGCAATTGCAGCCAAAGCACCCAGCAGCTGGGCTGACTACCAGCCAGGCAAGGAGCTGAACAGCTGGGCTCCTCAGCTGCACTGAGTGGGACAGGGGACTCTAAAAACAAGGGGCAGACACAGAAAGAAATGGACAAAGGGCTGCAGTTGAGCAGGTATAATGAGAATGAGAGACCTGAAGCTAGACAAAGGAGGGATGAAGCAGAATTCCCTCTATGTGCAGATTCATCTGTTTAAAGGTAGCCCTGTGGTATTAGTCCAATACATAGAGTTCCTTTAATAAAATGAGTAAGCTGACTTAGCTCTCATTCAGAAATTTGAGGAAATAAATTCACTTGTTCTTCCTAAGGACATTTGTAAGCACTTCAGGATCACAGACTAGCAAAGGAATTAAGAACCATGGTCAGGTTAAGACAAAGCACATCACAGTCATTTTGAGGTTATCCAAATACTCAGTATACCACCAAGTGGTTAAGAACATAAGAAATGGGCTACACAGACAGACCACCTGTGACAGGACTGTCCTTGACAGGGAAACTAGAGAATCTTTTTTCAGCTGCTCATCTCTGCTTAATTTTTTTTTTAATATCCTATCCTCTCAGAATCAGACTTTTTTGTGTGCCTTTGTAGGTACATTGCAACCAGCCTGCCAGGTAAAAGTTTGTAGTCCACAAAGACAACTTCGGAGAGTCTCAGTGGGAATTTAAGCAGGAGGATGTGTTGGTCTTCAGCTAGGCACCTAGCACTGTGAGATCACTGTAAATTCAATACAAGAGGGATAATGTTAACACAGTTAAGCATGAATTTAGACATGTCACTGCTAATCCCTAGATTAACAAGAGGGAAGGAAATGTGTCAAAATAATAAAGTACCTATTAAAAAGGCTGTAGAGACAGACACTGATCCATAGTTAGCACCGGTAGATGACAGAACATTGCCAGTGAAGCGTGAGCCGTCATCTGGCAACGCTCTGTTCTGCAGAAACCAGATGAGTTAGGGACTGATGACAGACTCGCTGGGGATTTCCAGACATTGAAAGAAAAAAAAAAAAAAGGACTGCAAATTTGGAATAAAAAAGTTGTTTATTTATTTTTTAAATCCTCACCTTATTTTGGGATCTTTAGGATTTTATCCTTTTGTTCTCTGGGTCCACAGGGGGAAGTGGCAATGCAGCAGATACTCATATGAACTGCTGAAATGGATGTTGCAGTCACTGAAGCCCTTTGGAGGAATAAATTAATTACTTTCCTTAGATCATGCAAGGCAAGATGATAAAGGTCTCAGAGGAAGACAGGTAGGAACCCCAAAAGTCTGAGACAGCTGGAGAGACTCAGAGACTGTGTGAAACACAGGGCTTCTCAGGCACTGCTCCCATGCTGCTGATTTAGTTTATCAGCTAACAGTATGTGTATGGAATTCTGGATAATATTTGTTCTTCTCAATGTTTGTTAGTGGTTATGTTTTCCAGTGAGGAAAGGAGAGTCTATAAGCTGGTTTTTGAAGGTATTCTGGGATGAGCCAACCACCCCTTCTGTGGGGGGGTTGTAGGAGAGCTCAAGGCAGCAGAAGGCAGGTGGTGGTTGGGGCCTGCAAGCTTGGCTTTGCCTTGGCTTCTGGAGAGCATGTTTGGCACCAGCAAGAGCTCAGAAATCATTAAATGGGAGAAAAAAAAAAGTCATTAAAAAGAAAGAAAGTCTGTGTGTGTGGTAATTTTTTAGATTGCCTTGTGGTTTTGAACCTCATTCAAGATTTTCCCTATAATCTAGGAATTTATCTGGATGTCACTCTATACCTTATTTGGAAAGTAAGCAGCATACAGTACTATATGTGCTTGGGCATAAGGTCTGTGCTGAAATCAAAGGGGAATCTCTCCCTCTCATTTTGGTGTAGCTTAAGAAATACCTGGTTGCTGCCCCCCAGAGCTGTCTCTTCCCAGCACTCATTAATAGAGCAGCACCTTTCAGTGAGATAAAAGGGTTTTTTGCAATGTTCTAAGAGCTTTCTTATTGCTCCTTTCTGTGCATTTCTGTTCCAAACTGCCTGTTCTGTTCAAAAGGTTATGTGTCTATTGGTATTTGAAGGTATAAACTTGATGCCTGATTATTTTTATAGCTGAGGTTCTTAATTATATCACTCCAAGAGAAACATTTCAAGGATAAAGATGAATTACTTTTAGTGTTGCTTCATGTTTGTTATGCTGCAGATAATGCTTGTTTTAAGTAAGTGGAAACAGGTGGGTAACAATTGATTAAATTAAATTAAACAAGCAAGTAGGGAATAAAATGCACATGGCTATTTTCAAGGAGAGATATTGTAACCATTAATTAAGCAGCTGGAAATCAATAACTACACAAAACTATTCCCTCTTCCCAATTTTATGAGATGGAAGATGCTCTGATGTTTTCAATCACAACATTGTTATTTATACCTTGCTGAGGTGTGAATAAGAGGTGCCTATAACAAGGACAGCTGTGACATGGATGCAGCATTTGCTTGCCTGGGTCCTTCTGAATCCTGTAGTGGCCCAAGAAGCACCCCTTCCATATTGCCCATCGATTCCCAAAAGAGGGAGTCACTTGTCTAAAGTGAATAATTTTCAGAACTAATTAGTGAAAATAATCCTCCATTCCCCTTCTGGCTAAAATTAAATCCTTTTATATAAATTAAGGAATAGCTAGTAGCCTTCCAGTGCTGAATTTCCTTGCAAACTACTGGAAATTTTGCATATATAGGAATAAAAAAGATAAATTGATTTAGAAAATTCTCCAAAGGCCTCAGCATTAATTTCTGCACTTGGAGAGTCTCCATTAGCACTGATCCTCTTAGCAGAAACACAAGCAGGCTCTTGGCTTTTGCAGCTAAAATCAGACTTTTCCTACTACTCCTAGCAGAAGTCAACACAGCTAAGCTAGAGCAAGTGGGTGCTTTCCAGTGTGTTTTGTGCAGTCCTGTGCACAAAGGTTTGTTTCTGGTTGTAAGTGCATCCAGAGGTTTAAGTGGAAGGCTGAATTCACTATCACAAGAACACCTTCAGCAGGGACCCATACTGTTGATTTCACAAGGACTTTGGTCCTTCTTCCACAAGTATCTATGGCATTTGTGACACTGGCCATAGAAAGTGGGCACCCTGCTGTTAGTCTTTTACAAGATCCTCATGCAGGTCTGCTTGCAGCTCAAAACTCATGGTGTTTGGTTTAAACATGCATCATGCCTTTGGTGGATAAGAGTTTCTGCAATGAAACAAAGTTCAACCTGTTTTCAAAACCTACTCACTAGAAGATCTGTCCACCTTTTCTGTCACATTTTATGTTAAAGATTTCCTGGTCCTGCCGAACAAAAATAAGTCCTCTGTAGTCTTACTGGACCATTAAAAAAGAGAGGCAGCTCTCATCTGCCTCTGCAAAATTTCCTGATAGTATCAATTATTGTTCTGATGTTTCATCACTGATGAGTAGGAAACCTACCCCAAAATGGACATTTAATTAAACTACAGGCAAAGAGGCACTTGATGGTTGGACACTGCTTAAATTGAAACAGTTTTTATTAATGTAACTGAAATAGACACGGGGCACTTTATACCAGCTTCACAAATGGTCCTCTCTGTGACATTACCCTCACATTGTTCTCTTCACATAGCCCAGATGGTCTCTTTTCACTATGATATTGCTTCAGGAAGGATGTTTCCCCCACACCCTGTGGGCTGAGATAGGAGTGCTGAAAGTGAGTATGTACGTGGTTGTCCTCACGGGAAGAAAAGTTGCTCAGTTCATTCTGATGATGTCAGAACTCTGCACACAACAGAAATTGTATCCCTTTAGCTGGTTAATCCAGCACATTTTCTGTGTATCATGGCAAAGTTCCTTATTCCAATGGCTGCCTCATGAGGAACGTCTTTCTAGTAAGGTACAAAATTTGCCTTTCTGAGGCAACAGAGAGTTTCATCTCCTGAGGTTGAGACTCTATTGAAGTCACTCTGCTGGGAGAGTTTCCAGTTTTTATGTTGTGTTGAGAAATTAACTTTGTGCCATCTTGGCCCCATTAAACCAGTGGGAGTTTTGCCTTGGACTGCAGTAGAATTGGGATGTTGTGCACTGTATAATAATTGAACTGGAAATTATAGGAGCACAATCTTCCTTCTGCCCTATTAATGAGCTTAACAACTTGCTAGGAGCAAGCTTCTGCAGATAAGGAATCTGTGTGAGTATCTACACAAATCTCACATGAAGCAAAGCTTATATGTCTCTAATGAATGAAATGTACCCATGCTGGGCTCAGTGTTCAGCAGCTTGCTGCCAAACTTTCAGTTGAGCTCATCACTATTGATATTATAGGAAAAAAAAAGGATAAAATGCTAATGACTAACATGCCTTTTTGGTGTTAGAATTGCAAGCTTGCAGTGCAGGCAGGGGAAGTTCACAACATGTATATTCTCTGTGTGTGTGCATAGTTTTATATATATATA